>JBBPBX010009936.1:31416-48321 GCA_038048925.1 Garcialebias charrua
AAAATTAGAAAGAGTTATTCATTTTGTTCTGTTACTTGAAGATTATTATTGTTTGAAAAAAGGGGCAGATATGATACGATTTTTTCTTCTTTCTGCTGCCTTTCATTTGATATTTTGTATTCTTATTTATGGATTTTTTTTATTTTATAATGAATACATTTTATCCATCCATCCATCCATTTTCTTCCGCTTATCCGGGGTCGGGTCGCGGGGGTAGCAGCCTAAGTAGGGAGGCCCAGACTTCCCTCTCCCCAGCCACTTGGAGCAGCTCCTCTGGGGGAATCCCAAGGCGTTCCCAGGCCAGCCGAGAAACATAGTCCCTCCAGCGTGTCCTGGGTCTTCCTCTGGGTCTCCTCCCGGTGGGACATGCCCGGAACACCTCACCAGGGAGGCGTCCAGGAGGCATCCTAACCAGATGCCCGAGCCACCTCAACTGGCTCCTCTCGATGTGGAGAAGCAGCGGCTCTACTCCGAGTCCCTCCCGGATGACTGAGCTTCTCACCCTATCTCTAAGGGAGAGTCCAGACACCCTGCGGAGAAAACTCATTTCAGCCGCTTGTATCCGAGATCTTGTTCTTTCGGTCATAACCCAAAGCTCATGACCATAGATGAGGGTGGGAACGTAGATCGATCGGTAAATTGAGAGCTTTGCCTTTTGACTCAGCTCTCTCTTCACCACGACAGACCGGTACAGCGCCCGCTTCACTGCGGACGCTGCACCTATCCGCCTATCGATCTCACGCTCCAGTTTTCCCTCATTCGTGAACAAGATCCCGAGATACTTAAACTCCTCCACTTGGGTAAGGACCTCCTCCCCGACCCGGAGAGGGCACGCTACCCTTTTCCGGCTCAAGACCATGGCCTCGGATTTGGAGGAACTGATCCTCATCCCGGCCGCATCACATTCAGCTGCAAACCGCTCCAGCGAAAGCTGTAGATCACGAGCTGATGAAGCCAATAGGACCACATCATCTGCAAAAAACAGAGAAGCGATTCTAAGGCCACCAAAACGGATCCTCTCAACACCTTGGCTGCGCCTAGAAATTCTTTTTGTTTTTTTGTTTTTTTGAATGTCCAGAGGACCAGACTTAGCTTTTTTAGATCTGTCCATAAAAGTTATAAACAGAATCGGTGACAAAGGGCAACCTTGGCGGAGTCCAACTCTCACCGGAAACGAGCCTGACTTACTGCCGGCAATGCGGACCAAGCTCTGACACCGGTCGTACAGGGACCTAACAGCCCATATCAATGGGCCTGGTACCCCATACTCCCGGAGTACCCGCCACAGAACCCCCCGAGGGACGCGGTCGAATGCCTTTTCCAAGTCTACAAAGCACATGTAAACTGGTTGGGCAAACTCCCACGCACCCTCCAGGACCCTGTTGAGGGTGTAGAGCTGGTCTAGTGTTCCACGACCAGGACGAAAACCACACTGCTCCTCCTGAATCCGAGGTTCGACTATCCGACGGACCCTCCTCTCCAGAACCCCTGAATAGACCTTACCAGGGAGGCTTAAGAGTGTGATCCCTCTATAGTTGGAACACACCCTACGGTCCCCCTTTTTGAATAGGGGAACCACCACCCCAGTCTGCCAATCCAAGGGAACTGCCCCCGATGTCCACGCGATATTGCAGAGTCGCGTAAGCCAACACAACCCCACAACATCCAGAGCCCTAAGGAACTCAGGACGAATCTCATCCACCCCCGGAGCCTTGCCACCGCGGAGCTTTTTAACCACCTCGGCGACCTCAGCACCAGAGATTGGAGAGCCCGATCCAAAGTCCCCAGGCTCCGCTTCCTCAGTGGAAGACGTGCCAGTAGGATTGAGGAGGTCTTCGAAGTATTCCGCCCACCGACTCACAACTGTAGTGGACCTACCCAGGGTCAAACTAAGGTTTTTGAACTGTCCAGTGATGACCTTTACTGACCTCTCAGTAAAGCAAGACATTTACTACAAAATCATTCATTTAGCTGTAATCTGATAAATATAGTCACCAAAAGAGACTATTTCTATCTTTGATTTTAGGCTGATGTGATCAAAAGAATAACTTTTGTCATTTTCATGATGTGTGCTTTTAAGCTGTGTTATTCTGTAAGAGTTAAACTGTGTTCACTGCGGTGTTAAAGGTGAAATCTCGGGTCACATAGACCAGACGGTTTTGTTTAGAAAGCCAGAAGACAGGTTAATCCGTTGTTTTTCATGAACAAGGCTCCAGCTTCTCTGTCTTTTCCTAAACAAATCTCCCTCTGCTCTGGCTGTAACCTTGGGTCGCGATAAGACAAGTGAACACTCCTCTCTTTGATCCTGCTTTAAGTTCTAAGCTGTGGCTGGAACAGAAGTCTGCAAAAGTCTGCAAGAGTCTGCAGGAGTCGGCAAGAGTCTGCAGAGTTTGGAAGGAACCAGCAGGTTCCTCAGAGTTTCTGGGAGCTTCGAAAGATGATGTGAACCTTCCAAAGAGCTGAATGACCACAAGTCACGCGCTAAGGACTCGTCATCCAGCTGGGACTGATAACATGTTGTTATGGGTCCACTTCGAACAAGCGTAAGCTCAAGAACTTTGTTTATTCCTTCCTGGAATAAGTTTATCTTGAAGTCAGAGGCCTGAAGCTGACATATTCTCTGATGACCAAGCGAAAACCAGGAGACGTTGGAAAACGTAAACCAGAACCCTGCTTGAAGGTATTGTACTGGTTCCCACAAGGACCCGTGCATCTGAAAAGCTACAAGGTCTTCCCTCTTACCGGGCCGTCGTCAAAAGGTAAAGAGCTGTTTACAAAACGTACCTGGATTTTAGCAGAAGTCGGAGGAGAAGTGTCACTCTGGTATCATGCTCACGATAATTTCTTCTTAAATCTTTCCTCCTATTCTTTCCCCTCCCAATCTAAGCTGGAAACTATAATTAAGTTTAAAGAGCCCTCAGACTAAATATGTTTAACATCTAGTATTTATGTCTGTTGTGTTAAATTTAAGTGTGCTGACGTATTTGAATTGAAAGAAAGTGAAATCATGTCAATCAAGTGTAATGGTGTTAATTTAGTTGATTCATTTTAAATAAATGATAGTGTCTCTTTGACATATCAAACTAAGTTAACGTCTTTGTCACTTAATGGCTTTGTGTATTTATCCATCATAAAGATCACAGAAATATTGGGTAAACTGAAAAAGAACAGAATCCGTGAATTTACTATTCAATCTGAATAAGTAAATTAATTAAGGTAAAGAGGTCAGTATTAATATTGACCTCCTCATAATCCTTACATCTGGTGGCCTCGTACGTGGTTCTGAAAGTTTATTGATATCTGTGGTTTCTCATGAACTGTAACGTCATGTTTGCATAAGAGGATCCAAGTTTTAAACTCTGAGGATAATAATTTTGGCTGGAAGTGTTCAAAGCAGGCAGATTCTGCATGTTTTTATCATTTGAGGCTGAGGAATTGTTATTCGTTTCAACTCTGTCACACGCTGTTGGAAGCATTCAGGTGAGGTTTTTGTCAGTCTGTGGTCTGTGGGGGTTCTGGTTCGGTCCAGTTCGCGCAGACTCCTGTACAAAGCTTTGTTTGACCGCCGAGTCAAAAAGCCTGAAAGCTAATTTAACATCTACAAGATTGCTGTTGTGGTATTTTACATGTTGGAGCAGGTCATAGAAGCATATTACTGTTAGAACGTTGTCGGATAGTGGTTCTGTTCAGACCCGAGTTTCTGCTCCATGAAAAAGTGGACCGGAACCGACCTTGACGCGCTCCGAGAGAGTCCGTGTTTGTTCTACAGCTGCAGTGCTGGGTTACTGAGCGTAGCTTCGTTGTGCCTGTTTTAAATGTGATTGCCACGTTTCAGAATTTTGGGAAGTTAGTTTGAAGCGTTTGAGTTGATTACGAGTCTATAAAGTTGTGTTTTGTTGTGCTAAGCTAACGTTAAAGAGCTACGTGTCCTAGTACACGTTTGTTTATGAGCTGTGATTGGATGAAACGAGAGCTGTGAGCTGTCAATCACTCGTGGCGAACGCTGATTCGCTGTAGTGGGAACGCACGCCGTTGCGACCAACCCACTTTGTCGTCATTTCCGGTACTACATTGGTCAAAGGTAAGAAAACTACATTTACCATGAATGCTTGGAATGAACTACAAACGCTGTGTTTGATTGGTTGACGTCACGTATCTGTGTAGCGAGCTCCGCCTCGCTCAGCACAGCAGAGCTGGTGACGCGCTGCGTCGACCCGCCTATTTGTGTCGTCATTTCCTGGTGCACTTCGGGCAACAAGCAGTTCACACTCAAACGGAGATTTCACTGAGAGTTTAAAAACTCATTTAAAGCCATCTAAACTGTCTAACAACATAGATTTGTCTCTGACAAGAACGTGGTTCGAGCGTTTATCACTGATACACTAGAAACTAACTCTGAAAAGGTTGTTTTTAGTTTAAATACTGAATAAAGAAAAATCAGTTCCTCGTGATAACATTAAGTCTCGATGCTGCCCCCTGTTGGTTAAAAGACGTTGACAGATGAGTTTTCTCAAATACATCATGAGAAGTCAGCATTTTTATGAAGAATTACCAGCTTTAAAATTGTTCTGTACACAAACAAAAACTCCTGTTTATTCTAAATACAAATTTTAGTATAACAGAGGTACAGACACACAATTTGTGCTCATTTTAAATACTGAAGAGATTTAAAATAACACTCAAAAAGAATTTTTATTTGATTTTCAAATTAAATTTTAAAAAAAATGATGGAGAACAGAGCGTTTCCACATTAAGCTCTTCACATCTCTGAATTTTAAACAGAATTGGTGTGCACAACTGCACACTTTTAGTTAAAAATGGCATTTTTAACGTTTTTCTGTGTAAAATTAATGACTCCAGTTTATTTTAAATAAAAAGTTTAAAATAACAAACAAAAAGCATCTGCTGACTTGATTTTCACAAAAATCAAAACAAAGATAGCAGAACAAATTTGAGGATGTCAAATGACAACAAATTAATAAAAATCACTGATTTTTATTTGGAATAACATCTGTAATGTTATGTTGAGCATACAAAAACTCCAGTTTATTTTAAATAAAAAAATATTTAAAATAACAAACAAGTAATCCTATTTTCACTCCTGATAACTGTCAAAATACAGCAAAACAGTTTAGCCAAACTGCAATACATCTTTTTAAGGCATGATGGAGCAGCTTCCTGGGAACATTTTAGTGTGAATATTGCATTTATTTCAAATCTTTTAAAAAGTGTTTGAGTAAGTAAAACGAAAATCATGTTTGTGTTAGTTAGTAACTGTTGTTAAAAAATAAGTTATATATAAAGTTAACACTGCAAGGGCATTTAACTTTTACAGGTTCATTTAAGGGTAAAACCTGAGAGAAGGTACCTATGAATAGAAATACTTATTACACAGTGAAACACTTGAACCACACAGCTGGTTAGTTTGATTGACTCAGTGCTACATTAAAAGTGAAGATTTATTTGCACACATTAAAATACGAACTGTCTTATTGATTTTCACAAACAATCAAAACAAAGATGGAAGTTCAAGAAGGTGCGCGTCCAAGGCTCATACAGTATGTGCCTCTAGAAGACTCATACATCAAAGGATCCCAAGAGGAACCCCAAAGCCGAGGACCTGCTCCCCCTGCACCTCGCACAGAGAGAAAATCTCTCTCATTGTGTGGTGACTACTTAGCTGCCCGAAATGTCTTGCAGAGAAAAGATGAACATCCATTGCGTTTCTATGACAGGATTTTCAAGGCGTATTCAGGCGACATAATGGAACCGGGACTTGAAGAGCAGACGCTTTTCAAATCTGTTTTCAGAAATAATCTAATCTCTGATATTAGATTCAAGTTGCCATTATACACCTGGTGTCAATTAGAAGTAACATCTTTGGATGAAATCAAACAGGGTGCTGTAACGGTTTTTGAGGCTCACATGCAAAGCAAAACACCCTCTGAGGTGTGCCCAGGTCAAAAGGTCATATCCCAGTCGCTAAAAATAGAAGAGGTTCTCTCTCCTATAGAAAGCGAGAATAAACACTGTCGTATCAATGGCCCTCTGACTTCAGAAGAGAGGGAGAACATACGTCGGTTGTTGGAAAGGTTGGATAATGCAAGCAAGAATAAACAAGATTTTCTAACTGACAAACAACGAAAGGTTGGTGCCAGCTGGAACGGTGACTTACAATGGTTTAGAGGGAGCCCCGCCCCTGAAGCACCTCAGATTGTAAAATCTGAGACAAGCAACGAACCACAAAAGGTAGGTGTTCACTCTCTAAGAGACCCACAACGGTTCAGATCGAACCAGATGGGTGAAAACCAAGGTCAATCGGTGGGTGGACTTCAAAAGAAATTGAAGGATGAGGACCTATACTCATGTAACTATGCGTGGTCCCAACAGCCACCCCCGAGCCTTGGAACTGCACCTCCCGCGCCTCGAACAGAACAGTTCGAGACAGGCAAAGAGTCACGAATGTCCCGGAATAATGGCCCAACACCTCTATGCTCGGAAGAGACAGAGGAAGTAAGTAGTTTGTCAGTAGATTTGAATGTTACTGTGCTTGACCAACCTGATACAATGAGTGGCGTTATCATTGATAATGACACTATCAACATTGACCAACCTGGAGCGATGTGTAGCACTGTCTTTAACAAAGACTCAGAGCACACAAATAACTCAGCGCACACTACTACCAACATTGCCATGGATGTTGACAGCAAACCAATTGCTGACACACAACAACATCCTGAAGGTCATGATGCTGACAGCCAACAAGATGCTGACAGTAAGCAAGATTACACAGACAGAGTCACACGTGAACAGAAACGTGGGCCAAGACCTGTGAGGTTTCTGTGTAACTTTATACAAAGGGGGGTGGCTAAGAAAGCTTACCTGCCTATCACACTGGAAGGTGTCCTTGAGCGTGAAGCCCTCCTGGATGGCAGTTCTGATATAACTATTATGTCGGCCAAGCTGTTCGAGGAGCTGAGGACCGCCGCTAACGGTGTTGACATGCAAATACCCTTTGAGAAATGTGCTATTGAGCTACAGGGTCTCGCAGAGACGAGAACAACCCTAACAGCTATGGCTATGGTTCACATGCAGATTGGCGAAATGACACTACGCCACCCGGTGTACGTGTCTAAACTTGACTCATTCCCATTTTTGGTTGGCCAAGATTTTATAAACCGCTTCAACGCGATTATAGATTATGGTCGACGGAAAATGTGGAGCACAGTGAGAAAACCCCTGCCAATAAAAGTGCTTCCTAGTTGCGATACAGACTGCCTAACCGCAGGTACCGCAGAGGACACAAGGGACTGCTCATCCGAGGACGAGAGCCCGGTAAGTGAACCTTCAACTACAGGTGAGACAGAAGAGACCCAAAAGTTGGACCAAACTCTGGCCCAACAAGAGAACCTCCTCTGTGAGCTGACACATTCAGCACTCCCTGACCACTGCCTACCACAGGTAGTGAAAGGTGTTGAGATCCACGGATCCCACACCGATGACGCTGTACTGTCCTCTGAGACAGGTAATTCGGCAATCAATGAAACCTTGGTTCAAGGGCATCTGAGTCCAGAAGATGACAGTCAACCAAACGCTGACAGTCACTTGGACATCATTGTTGCAGACTACGAGGACCCCTCTTCAGACAAGAAGGGGGCAAACTCACATTACCTACCACAGGTAGAGAAGGGTGTGGAGATCCAAGGACCCCACACCGAGGTTGCTGTACTGTCCCCTGGGACAGGTAAATCGGCTATCAGCCAAGCTTTCAATGAAACCTTGGTTCAAGAACATTTGAGCCTAGAACTAATCAGAAATGACATAGTTTTTACAGACTCAAAGAGCACCTCTTCAGTCAAGAAGTGGGAAGACACACACAACGACAGTGACCCGTCGCAGTCTGTACAATCAGACACACCTGCGACTGCGCCGACGGTTGTGACACACCTGAATTACACGGAAAGAGGTAAACGTAAGAAGATACGTTGGCCAAAACCTAAACGATTCCTGTGTACCGTCTTCTCTCAGCTGCGCGAACAGCTTAAACTAAACGGTGGCATCCTAACTTGTGCCCATGGACGGACGTCCTCACCTGTGCTCGTGGTCCCCCATGACCAAAGGGGGGTGATGTTAGGCCATGCCAAAGACAAAGATTTGAATGTACACCTCAGAAACACTTTTGCTTTCGCCCAGAAAAACCTGGAAAGATCCGCTGAAGGACGTAAGGCGTACTATGACCAAAAGGCCTCTCACAATGAACTCCAAGTGGGAGACAGAGTCTGGTACTATACGTTCGCCCCAGCAACCGGGAAAGGAGGGTCCGAGACCGGAACTCTCGCCCGCAAACTAATGCCCAGGTGGACTGGACCTCATCTGATAACAGACAAAGTGTCCTCAGTCGTCTACGAAATCAAAATCAGCAAAGGCCGCAAAGAGCCAATTGCTAAATGGGTACATCGAAATCAGATCAAACCTTACAAGGCGTTCAATGACTCCACAAAAGACAAAGATCTCACAAACTCACCGACTTCATGGGATAATAAGGTCGTCCAAACACAAGTTAGTAAATAAACTAATCAGGTTTAAACTACCATATTTCCCACCCTATAAGTCGCATTGTCCAATTTGAACTTAGAAACGCTAAGCCTAAAACCCACAACAAAAAACTAACCTTAACAACCGTTTAAATCCACGAGATTTAATTTGACCTCGGTCATAAAGTTGAGACCTGTTTTTCTTGTGTGTTGCACTTTGGAATCTGACGACAAGAGTGTGTCGAAGCAGTGAAACGTTGTTTCCTTGTTGTTTAGTCATTACTGTTGTCATTAGTTGAGATATTGTTTTGGTTCTGAACACTCCCAGCCAAAAAGGTTTTGTATTAACATTGGTTAATGAATGATATGGATTTAACTATGCCAACATACAGTTCGTTTTGTTAAATCTCAATCGTCGAAGAGTCAATGTAGTTTAAAGCTACTCAAGGTACCATAAACTACACTGGTCTCACAATTTCTAAATTGAACCGATTCGATCGTTTCTATTCTAGATTATCTATTCATTTTGATGAGTCTCGCCATAGACTTCAAAATTTATTAGGAATACCAAATCCTACGTCGTTCGTCTAAAAGACAACAGACATTTAGATCAAACTATATTTCATTTTTCTATTTTAGTTTAACCTAAACTAAGTAATGAATGGAGGAATAGTTTGGAATTAGAGGCCTTCGTTACAGAAGCCCTCCAAAATTTTATAGGTACAAATCCCTATATCTAATTTTACAGAATTGATCCACCCCTTAATTGGTAATTGTAGCTGATCTAAACCATGATAGCTTACATACCAGGTGCATATAGGTAAGGCTTAATGTAAAATCCCAATCATAAGCCCACCTAAAAAACCACATAATTGCATGACACATAGAACCAGAGTGGCACTGACTGGAAACCAACCAGCCAACAACCTTCGATGTGGGGACCTGCAGCTCCAACGCTTGGTCTTCAACCTTCGTCCAAGGGTCGCCTCCTCTGCGTCAATCGAGGGATCCCCTCTACATGCTGATTATGAAAACAATTGTTGCTGATCAATCAACAAAACTAATCGTTGTGGATTTACTGCTGTGGAATTACCGCTGTGGATTATAAGACTTTGCTTTCCAAGGGATCACAGACTTTGTTTTCCAAGAGTTAACAGACTTTGTTTTCCAAAGGATTAAAAGCTTTTCGCAATGGGATTACCTCCGAACAGTATGAAATTTCCAAAAACTTTATGGGATTATAATTTTTGATTTTTCTTTTCCACTTACTGGATTGCTTCAAGATCAAAGACAGTTCAAGGTTTCCTTTCGTGTTGGACCCCATCCCCAAGGACTGGCGATGGCTTCCAAAAGGGGGGAGATGTAGTGGACCTACCCAGGGTCAAACTAAGGTTTTTGAACTGTCCAGTGATGACCTTTACTGACCTCTCAGTAAAGCAAGACATTTACTACAAAATCATTCATTTAGCTGTAATCTGATAAATATAGTCACCAAAAGAGACTATTTCTATCTTTGATTTTAGGCTGATGTGATCAAAAGAATAACTTTTGTCATTCTCTCTAGTAAGGTGCATTTGCCTAACAGCAGTTACACCTACATTAGTGATGCATGGCATACGACCTCGTGGCTCGATCATTGTATATGTACAGTGGATGCTCATGACTCCATCCAGGACATTCGTGTCAACTATGAATTTGCTACCAGTGATCATATACCATTTTCCCTGTGTATAAACATGAATTGCATACCTTCTGTTTTGCCTGCAGACTATAAGACAAATATAGAAAAAATAGCATGGGATAACATGACTGAAAAAAATATATCAGATTACTGTTATTGTACGAACAACATGCTTAGCAATATATACTTACCAAGGGGAGCAATTTCATGCCATGATATGAACTGTAGGGATCCCCAACATGGTATAGAGCTATGTACTTTGTATGAGAATATTGTGAATTCCCTCCTTGCTTCAAGCAAGCCTCTGCGTAAAACCAGTTCAACCAGCTCACATAACACCAAGCCCGGCTGGAACGACTATGTGAGAGAGCTTTATGCAGAGTCCAGAAGGGCTTTTAAAGCGTGGGTTGACTCGGGTAAACAGACACATGGCCCCTTGTTTGAATACAAAAAACAAGCAAATGCTAATTTTAAATATGCTTTAAGATTCATAAAGAAAAATGAAAATACTATGAGATCTGACTCTCTTGCTAGAAAGTTGGGAAATAATAATACTAAGGACTTCTGGAAAGAAATAAAAAAATTAAATAACTGCAAAACGTCACTACCTACTACTATTAATGATGTTAGTGATGTAAAAGAAATTACTCAGTTATGGCGGGAGCACTATAGTGCACTGTTTAATTGTATCAAAAGTGACACTTTTGCTGTGGGAGGCATTCACAGTAATGAGAATGTAACTGTATCCCCACAAGAAATATATAATGCAATAGTGGCACTGAAAGACAACAAGGCTTGTGGGATGGATAATATTTCCTCTGAACATCTGAAAAATGCAAGTAAGAAACTTTATCCTTTACTTTCTATGTGTTTCACTGGCTTTCTAGTACACGGCCTGTTACCTGATTCAATGTTATCCGTCATACTCGTACCCATTATCAAAGACAAAGCGGGTAAGATCAGCTCCCTGGAAAATTACCGACCCATAGCTCTATCTAGTAGTCTGTCGAAAGTTTTAGAAAGAATCCTATTAAATAGGCTGGAAGAGTTTGTCCTGACCTCTGATAATCAGTTTGGTTTTAAACCTAAACATGGCACAGACATGTGTATTTTTGCACTAAAGGAGATTTTGGATTTGTATAATTTTCACAACACTACGGTATTTATGTGTTTTATTGATGCCTCTAAAGCATTTGATCGTGTGAATCATGAAAAACTATTTTACAAATTAGAACGCAGAGGTGTACCCAAATATCTGATCAGAATTCTTGTCTACTGGTATGGTCATCAATCAATGTATGTCAAATGGGGTAACACAATGTCTGATTCATTTAATGTTGGTAACGGAGTAAGGCAGGGAAGTATACTGTCCCCTTACCTTTTTAACATCTACATGGATGAACTATCAAAGCGCTTGAATTGTTGTAAAACAGGCTGTATAGTTGGTGATCGCATAATTAATCACTTAATGTATGCAGATGATTTGGTAGTCTTGTGCCCTTATAGTGCTGGCTTTCAACAATTACTAAGGATCTGTTCCCAATATGGTTATGACTTTGACATCAAGTATAACGCTAAGAAAAGCAAAGTTATGATTGCTAGAAGTAGGGCAGATAAACATCTGATAACCCCTGACTTCTCTCTATCTGGTGCTGTCCTCAATATATGCAGTGAAATCAAATATTTGGGACATTGCATATCTGATGACCTCTCTGATGATCGTGACATCTGTAGGCAGTATCGTATGATATATGCACAAGCTAATACTCTGATCAGAAAGTTTGGTATGTGTTCATCCTCTGTGAAAATAGCTCTTTTTAAGGCTTTTTGTACCTCGCTATACACTGCCCATCTGTGGCGAAGATACAAAAAAAGTAGCCTGCATAAACTTTATGTGGCATATAATGATGGCATGAGGCTGCTCCTCAAAGTGCCTAGATGGAGCAGTGCTAGCCATTTGTTTGTACATAATGCTGTTCCTACATGTGCTGCTGTGCTCAGGAATCTTATGTATAAATGCATGTGTAGATTGGCTGTGTCATGCAATAATATAATTGCAAATCTAGTAAATCCTGCTTTTAGTGCAGTGAGATTTTGTTCAAGATTATGGAATCATTGGCGCCATCATTTATTTGTGACTCAGTGAATTATCTGTCTTTTATTTCTTTATTTTAAATTTTTTTATGGATTTTTTATGTATTTTTTATGGACCTTTTTTGTGTCTGAAATAAAGTTTGATTGATTGATTGATTGATTGATTTTCATGATGTGTGCTTTTAAGCTGTGTTATTCTGTAAGAGTTAAACTGTGTTCACTGCGGTGTTAAAGGTGAAATCTCGGGTCACATAGACCAGACGGTTTTGTTTAGAAAGCCAGAAGACAGGTTAATCCGTTGTTTTTCATGAACAAGGCTCCAGCTTCTCTGTCTTTTCCTAAACAAATCTCCCTCTGCTCTGGCTGTAACCTTGGGTCGCGATAAGACAAGTGAACACTCCTCTCTTTGATCCTGCTTTAAGTTCTAAGCTGTGGCTGGAACAGAAGTCTGCAAAAGTCTGCAAGAGTCTGCAGGAGTCGGCAAGAGTCTGCAGAGTTTGGAAGGAACCAGCAGGTTCCTCAGAGTTTCTGGGAGCTTCGAAAGATGATGTGAACCTTCCAAAGAGCTGAATGACCACAAGTCACGCGCTAAGGACTCGTCATCCAGCTGGGACTGATAACATGTTGTTATGGGTCCACTTCGAACAAGCGTAAGCTCAAGAACTTTGTTTATTCCTTCCTGGAATAAGTTTATCTTGAAGTCAGAGGCCTGAAGCTGACATATTCTCTGATGACCAAGCGAAAACCAGGAGACGTTGGAAAACGTAAACCAGAACCCTGCTTGAAGGTATTGTACTGGTTCCCACAAGGACCCGTGCATCTGAAAAGCTACAAGGTCTTCCCTCTTACCGGGCCGTCGTCAAAAGGTAAAGAGCTGTTTACAAAACGTACCTGGATTTTAGCAGAAGTCGGAGGAGAAGTGTCACTCTGGTATCATGCTCACGATAATTTCTTCTTAAATCTTTCCTCCTATTCTTTCCCCTCCCAATCTAAGCTGGAAACTATAATTAAGTTTAAAGAGCCCTCAGACTAAATATGTTTAACATCTAGTATTTATGTCTGTTGTGTTAAATTTAAGTGTGCTGACGTATTTGAATTGAAAGAAAGTGAAATCATGTCAATCAAGTGTAATGGTGTTAATTTAGTTGATTCATTTTAAATAAATGATAGTGTCTCTTTGACATATCAAACTAAGTTAACGTCTTTGTCACTTAATGGCTTTGTGTATTTATCCATCATAAAGATCACAGAAATATTGGGTAAACTGAAAAAGAACAGAATCCGTGAATTTACTATTCAATCTGAATAAGTAAATTAATTAAGGTAAAGAGGTCAGTATTAATATTGACCTCCTCATAATCCTTTACACAACATCCCGAGTTGAGGTCAACAGCACGCCATCCCCACCATAAATGGTGTTGGTCGCGTACCGCTTTCCCCCCCTGAGACGCCGGATGGTGGACCAGAATCGCCTCGAAGCCGTACGGAAGTCATTCTCCATGGCCTCTCCGAACTCCTCCCACGCCCGAGTTTTTGCCTCAGCAACCACCCGAGCCGCATGCCGCTTGGACTGCCGGTACCTATCTGCTGCTTCCGGGGTCCCACAGGCCAAAAAGGCCCAATAGGACTCCTTCTTCAGCTTGACAGCATCCCTCACCGCCGGTGTCCACCACCGGGTTCGAGGGTTGCCACCACGACAGGCACCAACAACCTTGCGGCCACAACTCCGATAAGCTGCCTCGACAATAGAGGCGCGAAACATGGCCCACTCGGGCTCAATGTCCCCCGCCTCCCTCGGAACGTGTTCAAAGCTCTCCCGGAGGTGGGAGTTAAAGCTCCGTCTTACGGGAGACTCTGCCAGACGTTCCCAGCAGACCCTCACAATACGTTTGGGTCTGCCAGGTCTGACCGGCATCCTCCCCCACCATCGGAGCCAACTCACCACCAGGTAGTGGTCAGTTGACAGCTCCGCCCCTCTCTTCACCCGAGTGTCCAGGACATGCGGCCGCAGATCAGATGAGACGACAACAAAGTCGATCATTGAACTACGACCTACGACTACGAATACATTTTATAAATAAAAATAAATAAATGACATGCTTTTATGCACACTATGAAAGAAGACATTGACCTAATTCTTCGGCACCATTTAACTAGACAAAAATTCCAAATATTCCTCTGGTTTGGATTGTTAAATGACAGGATTTGCTGCTGTTTTCAGTAGAATTATAAATTATGGTAAATTAAAGGAATATGAAAATGTCACTAGAGAGTAGCAGACAGAATGCATGGCAACTCGATCAAAACCAAACTCATGTTTTTATTTTTGGTTTTAAGTTAGCCAATAAGTTGAGCTCTAAGTGTGCTAATTTAATAGCATTTAAGGAAGTTACACAGTTTATTTTTGATCTGTAAAATTATTGGTTGTGACTTCACAGCTGAATATTCTTAAATAATGACAGTAATAATAATAATAATAATAATTTGGAACAGGGGTCACCAACCTTTTTGAAACTGAGAGCTACTTCGTGTGTACGGAGTCATACAAAGGGCACCAGTTTGATAAACTCTTCAGAAATAACAACGCGTAAATGGAAAAAAATGTATAATAAACATATTTTTAAGAACACATTTTTAAGATAGACATTTTAAAATATATATAAATACAAAAAAGAACAACAACTGAATAAAATTAAATTTTAAATGCAGCTTAGTAGTGAGTTGTACTATTTTTATAACGGTCCGAGAGCACCTCAAATGGTCCTTGGGGGCGAACGGGTGCCCGCGGACACCGTGTTGGTGACCCCTGATTTAGAAGGTGTTGCAAGTCTGAGCTCTGGAGGTTTTAGTCTTTGCAGCTGGACTGGTTTTCTTAAGTAAACTTTATGAAAATAGAAAAAAAAATACAACATCTTCATGAGTCTGGTCTCACTTTTAGCGCCCCATCTGGTGATAATAGTTCATACCTTAATCTGCTGTCACTCCATGCAAAACAAAACATTCCAGAAAGTCCTGGCAATTCATTTTTAGTCTTTTGGCTGTCCTGTCATGTAAAACTACTGTACAACAATACGTCTTTTTAGAACTTCTTGCTCCAGTTGTTTAGTCTGCTCCAGAGTTTGATTTAGCGCTTTGAAGGGAGCCCAAAGATATGTTTAGCGCCATGGCAACAGAGGTGACGACGAGCAGGGAGCCTGAAGATATGAGCTCAGGGAGGATGTGGACTTCAGTTCTTGCATGCCAACATTGTTCTAGATGCCCATATTTTATCCGAGGACTCAAAATCTTTGCCATTTTAAGCATTTCTTGTATTTTTGAAACAGATCATAGACAGAAGCTGGATGAGACCAGATTCAGAGGATTCAGGATCCTGACACCACCTCCCCATTTCTTCACTTAGAGATCATTTAGAGAACCATTTATTAACAAGATGCATATTATGTTCCATTGAATTATATCTTCAGCTGCAGTACTGAAAGTTAATCCCAGCCATGAAATAATAATAATAATAATAATAATGTTGCTGTAATCAATCGTAAGCATGCATTCCCCAAAACAGGAGCAGAAAGGAGAGACTAAAGTGTTACTTCAAACCAAGGTTAAAACAAGCAGACAATGATTTTAGTGTCACTCTGAAGTATTTTGTCACTGTAAAACAAACAAAGACTACTGTATACCACATTCATGGCTTGTTAGATCATTTATTTTGTTGTTGTCAAACTTTTAATCCAGTAGAATTGATATTTAAAGGGCTTTGCCAGCGACTAACGAGGTCGAATTACTTCTTTAATTTCATTAGTTATTTTACTTTAAAATAACTACTGCATGTCTAAATATCTTTTGATGTCTATGACCCAAACAAATAAAAAATGCAGAACACTACAAACATCACAATGCTATTAAAATTAAATAATATCCTAGAAAAAAAAAGCACAAAAAGTGTTGGCTACAGTATTAAAAGGCTCATCATTTTATTTAAAAGTGCCTTTCAGGACACCCAAGGACACTTTACAGCAAGAAAACAAATTTAAATATAAAATAAATAAATAATATAAAATACAAAAGAATATCAAATACATTTAGTAAAGTTAATGATAAGCTAGTCTAAAGAAATGGGTTTTCAGGGCAGTCTTGAACAGAGAAAGGGAGGTGGTGTTTCGAAGGTCTGGCGGTAGAGCGTTCCAGAGGTGAGGGGCAGAGCAGGTGAAGGCCCTGCTCCCCATGGTGGAGAGGCGGGCAGAGGGTACATGGAGATGTAGTGAAGAGGAGGACCTGAGAGAGCGTGATGGGATGGAGATTTGTAGGAGGTCAGATAGATAAGGAGGGGCAAGGTTGTGGATAGCTTTGAACGTGAGAAGTAGAATTTTGAAGATGATGCGTGATTTAACCGGGAGCCAGTGGAGCTGCTGCAGGACAGGAGTGATGTGGTTATAGTAGGAGGTTTGAGTGATGACACGGGCAGCTGAGTTCTGGACCATCTGTAACTTGTGGAGAGATTTGTTGGGGAGGCCGTAGAGAAGGGAGTTGCAGTAATCGATACGGGAAGTCACAAGACTGTGCACCAGGATGGCTGTGGAGCGGGGTGTGAGAGAAGGA
>JBBPBX010009937.1:4525-16437 GCA_038048925.1 Garcialebias charrua
GAAACAAAATGCATATATAAAACAAAACAAAACAAAAAAACTAACATGGACGCTGCTGTCCGGATGCATCAGAAACAAAGTACCACGTGAACAGGGAAGAACTCCAGAACGGTCAGATTTACATTTAGGACCAGAAAACATCTGGGTTAAATCATTTAAAGTCCCCCCCGCCTTTGGTCCGTCTTAACTCTGTAATCATTGTGTTTTACCAACTGAAGACTCCTGTAATACAACAGGACACTCTACACAGGGATTCTGATTCTCGTCATAAATAAACCCGTTTGGTCAGGAGATGAAGGTTGATTTTCAGCGCATCGAAGGGGAAGTGCTTTGATTTTTTTTTTTTACAAACACCAGATGGTCCTGTCGGCCCGGTGTTCAATTTAGGATTATTTAAGGCATCTACTTCTACAGGTGATGAGATCCAAGTCAGACTGAGATTTTCCAGCTTTACACTAAAACTTTTAAACTTCAGCACATTTAAGGTTTTTCTATTTTTTGTATTTTCAATGCCCTGCTCTGAGAGTTCGAGTTTTCTTATATAGTGAAACATGCAAAACATGTAGATTGTATTTTAGCTTTAGAGAACATTTTACAAAGAATAAGTATGGGTTAACCTCTATACTCTATATTCAGTCACTTAAAAAGAAAGAGAAACAAGAATAATGTAGAGAACACAAACACAATTTTAAACAAGTACAAAAAGTGCAGAAGATTGAACTTCCTGTTTTTCTCTGAATATGATAAAACCAAAAATTTGCCCGACTTCCTGTTTCACCTTTTTACAACAGAAGCCTGACACGGATCAATTTCTGCCCTTCTCTAAACCCAGCTGTCCAACTTGTTTTACTTGTGGCCCTTGCTGGTCTTAAAGGACACTTGCAGTACTTTATCTCCGAGCCGGTACCCATTCAGGCTGGCGATAGCCATCGCCGCCTCCTCGTAGTTTGTCATTGTAACGAAGCCGAAGCCTTTGCACTTGTTGGTGTTGAAATCTCTGATAACCTTGACGTTGGTGACCGCGCCGAAAGGACCAAACATCTGCCACAGGATGCCCTCGTCTGCATCCTGGCCCAGATTGTAGACGAAGATGCACCAGCCGGAGTTGTTCGCGGGAACGTTCACACCTCCCATGCCCCCCATGTGATCAACACCCATTGGGGAAAACCTAAAAGTGAGAAACATCTTGTTAATTTGTTACATAGAAAACAAAACTGACCAATCTGTCATTATTTTCTTGTATGATGAACAAAATGCAAGCTGAGAAAAAAAAAGTGTGTTGTGCAATAAGGTATGCCACCATTGATAAATCATGGTACCAAAGTCACTAAATTATTACATCATGCTCTTTCTACAGTTTCATTGCCTAAAACTGAAAACACAGAAAATGTTATTTTTAGACAACAGAAAACTGGCCTGTTAAATTCATTTGACTCTATATAATTAGTGACAGACACTCCCAAACAGGGGTGCAGGAAAATAAATCGATTCATTAAAGAATCTAGATTCTTAGTCCTGGCGATTCTAAATAGATTCAAAAAGCTCATGAAGTGATTTAAAAATGAGTATTTTAATTTTTGTCCGCTCCTACTCCCGAGCGTACTGCATTTTGCATTATGTGTCCACCCATCACCATAGGATTTGGCCTTGTAGGCCACCGTACAGCAAGCTAGTTAGCAAGCTCCCTTTATCTGAACAGAGTTTGCTAGCAAGGAGGAGAGGACAGCACGATTCAACCTGCTCATTTGTTGTTAAGTCAAGTGTAAATTCATTTCAGATCCTACAATGTTCGGGGGAAGACGGAGCTCGACAAGAGCATGGTTGTTTGCAAGAAGTGTCAAATAAAAAGTATTTTGGAAATACGACAAAATGTGCGGTAGATGAAAAGTGAAAGCAGTAGACCAGCGAACTGTGCAACAAACTTCCAGCTGATTCCTCAAGCAGCGCTGCAAAGGTTTCCCTCCCCATCTCCTGTTACATCACAAAGGATTTACAACCAGACAGCTCAGTCGAAGGCAAAGGGTTTATGTTTAATACAATGGACCCAATGTACATTACTCCTTCACGTAGCTTTTTTTAGTGATAAAACTATCATGAAACAAAAATAAAGTGGGAGAAGCTCTGATTAATGATATCAGCTGCAGCTCAAAGTTTTTTTTATATTATACAAAAACTTATCTAGACGATTTATACAACAAACTTTATGTAATTCGTCTTTTTTAACAAGTTGAAGAGAGGCCAGATGAGACACATCGCCTGGAGACTGTTCTAAATTATACAATTTAGTTTATAAATTATAGTCCAGAAGAGTTTTTGTGCAAACTTGCACAGGTTTTGAAATTAAAAAATTTACCAAATATGAATAAAAATAGTTAAGACTGTTAAGTCTGTATATTTTACATTAGGTTACGGTAGGTTTTGAAAATATAACAAATGTTAGTGCAATATTAGCCTGGCCCTCGCCTTCCTGCACAGCTCTGCTCAATTCTCATTTCCCTTCACTGTTCAGTCTGGGACTTCTCCCATAGACAACGATTTCTCCAGCTAATTTTTGACCGGACCAATCAGAGAACAGAAGGGGCGGAGTTTTGGGCCCCTAACCCACACCCCCACCTGTCCCAGCTCGCAGCCAGCAAGCAGCCGCATGTTCTCATTCAAAGCGATGCAAAGCAATGCGGGACTGTTTTATATGTGACACAAATGTATTAATTTCCCCTTCTTAATCCCTTATCTGGAGTTTTCTTTTGTTTTTTTGGCCAAAAGTCAAGTGATCGCTCCCTCCTCCTCTCCCTCCGCTGATGAGGAAATGCCTCAGGTTGTCACGAGAGAATTAAACTCGGGTTTTACGTTGCTGCCCGAGTCCCATCAGATTTTCTGGTCTTCTGGTGTGCTGGACCAGCGATCCATGGTTTTATTTTATTTTTTTAGAACGTTTTATTAACATATAAACACAGAATATGCAGCGGCAGGCTGCAGCGAGAGAAAATGCAGCAGGAGGCGGAGCAGATGTCAAGTTCAACAGACCACGGGGGAGCAGCCATATATGGCTCTGAGGGGGAGGGAGCAGAATGCTTTTCCCTGTTCAAAATTTTTCTAAGATCCAATGGTTTTGTTCCTCAGCAGAGGCCACGCCTCCAGCAAGAATCGGTTCTCTATGGAGAAAGTCCAGACCCTAGTACGAAGCGAAGTGAAGGACAAGGGTCTGGTTTTACTTTAGAAATACAGTATACTGTCTTTTTCAGACTATAAGGCACACTTAAAACTCCTTTAATTTTCTCAAAAATCGACTGAGCTTTATAATTGAATATGATTGTGCAGCCACCCATCCAGGCTGTCATATTGTAAAGTTTGCAAATGATACAGCGGTGGTGGGATGCATCACAAACAATGATGAGTCCAGCTACAGACAGGAGGTGGAACACCTGGAGAGCTGGTGCAAAGAGAATAATCTTCACATGAATGTGAAGAAGACAAAGGAGATGATTGTGGACTTCAGAAGGAACAAACACACCCACACCCCACTGAACATAAGTGGATCAGTGGTGGAAGTGGTCTCCAGCTACAAGTACTTGGGTGTACACTTGAATGATAACCTCAGCTGGAGCAACAACACCACCAGCCTGATCAAGAAAGGTCATCAGAGACTCTACTTCCTCAGACGGCTGAGACGAGCTGGTCTGAGAAGCTCAGTCCTCACCTCCTTCTACAGGTGTGCAGTGGAGAGCATCCTGTGCTCCAGCATCAACGTGTGGCATGGAGGCTGCACAGCTGCAGAAAGAAAAGCTTTGCAGAGAGTGGTGAAGGCTGCACAGAAGATGTTGGAGTCAGTCTCCCCACCATCACAGACATCTACACCTCCAGATGCAGGAAGAGGGCCACCTGCATCATGAAGGACCCCACTCACCCAGCACACACACTTTTTGCCCCACTCCCCTCAGGAAGGAGGTTGAGGAGCATTAAGTGTAGAACCACTAGACTGAGGAACAGCTTCTACCCTGAGGCTGTTAGACTCATGAATAACCAGAATAATCACTAAATAATAATAATAATAATAAATTCAATTTATACCGCACTTTTCATTAATAAAAATCTCAAAGTGCTACAACAATAAAACAAGTGATAAAATCAAATAAAATCAATAATGGTATCAACTAAGATTAAAGACAGAATCATGTGGAGGCAGAATAGGCCTGCTTAAAAAATAAATAAATAAATAAAACAAGTGATAAAATCAAGTAAAATCAATAATACTATCAACCAAGATCAAAGATAAAATCATGCGGAGGCAGAATAGGCTTGCTTAAAAAGAAAAGTCTTTAAACCGCTTTTAAAGTCAACCAGTGACTGTGGAGCTCTCAGGCAGTCAGGGAGGGAGTTCCATAGGCGGGGGGCAGCCACACAGAATGCCCTGTCTCCCATGGTCCTTAATTTGGTTCGTGGAATGTGAAGTAGATTACTGTTCTGTGATCGTAGAGACCGGGTGGATGAATATGGTGCAAGAATGTCCTTTAGATAGTCAGGTGAAGTTCCGTGTAAGCATTGGTGTGTAATGAGAGCAGTTTTGTATTGAATTCTGTAGGTGACAGGAAGCCAATGGAGGTTATGGAGAATGGGTGTAATATGTTCAAATTTACGAGCTCTCAATAAAATCCTTGCTGCACTGTTTTGAATATATTGAAGTTTCTGAAGATTTTTGCCAGGGATTCCAATAAACAGGGAGTTGCAGTAGTCGAGCCTGGAGGAGACAAAGGCATGGACGAGTTTCTCAGCATCGGAAAAAGTCAGAGATGGGCGAAGTCTGGAGATGTTTCGAAGATGGAAGAAGCAGGTTTTAAACAGATACTTAATGTGATTTTCAAATGTAAGATGAGAGTCCATTTTTATTCCAAGATTTGTAACAGAGGTGGAGAGGGGGATGTCTTGTCTTGACCAGAGAAGGAGATTGTTGTTAAAGTTGATGTTTGTATCTGGTGAGGGGTGCCAATCATTATGGCCTAGGGCTGGACGATATGGCCAAATTTTTTATCACGATATAGTTCTTAATTTCGGTCGATATCGATATAATTCGATATCGATATAAACAATATAAAAGCCTAAAAAAAACTATAAACTATACAAATAAATTGATGTTCACCTTGTATTTGTATTTAGCCTCCAAAAAGATGGAAATCACCATCAAATAAACATAAAATTCTCAACCCAATAATTCTGTCGGGTCATGGACAGTTTTTTATAGAAACGTTTCACCCTCCATCCAGTTTCCAGATGACCCAACTGAGAATTACAGGTATTGGATTTGGTACCTGGATTATTGAGCATGAACGTTCTCGGCATAAAATTCTCAACTGTGTCAATATTAATAGTTTTAACTTTAAACAAGAACTTTAAAATTTACAGCATTGAAATTCATAGTTAATTAAATAAAACTTTTGGGTATAGTTATTGATGAGAAGCTGACATGGAAATCTCATGGAAATTACTTAAGAATAAAAATAACAAAATCAATTACATTATTGTATAAAGTAAAATAGTTTTTGAATGACAAAGTTTTGAATATATTGTATAATGTAATGATTGTTCCATATTTAATCTGTTGTATTGAAGTTTGGGGAAAAGCATGCAAAACTTTTACAAATCCTATTTTTATTTTACTAAAAAGAGCTGTAAGAATTATTATTAGGAAGTGCTATGGTCACCCAACAAATATATTATTTCATCAATTGAAATTATTAAAATGTTATGATTTGGTTAACATAGTATTTTACAAGTCATGTATAAAACTAAAAAAAATATTACCCCCAAATATTCAATTACACTTTGTTTAAAAAGTTATTAAACCCTGAAGGGAATGTTTGTAAAATCTTCATTTAGAACTAGTGTGAAGGAGCTGAGTTTTAAATCAGGAAACAGGATTGTGTTGATTTGATATCATCATAAACATTTATAAAACTATTTATATGTTTTAAAAGATGATTAAATCAAAGTTGTTGGGAAGGTGTGATGCAGGTGAAGTGAAGGCTGTTGTTTGTAGTTATTTTGTATTTTTTAAACAAGGGGCAGATATTATAACACTATTTTCGTCTTTCTGCACCTTTTCATTCAGTGTTTTTCTTTCTTTTTATTCTGATGAATCTGTTTTATTTTCAATAAAAAAAAACATGCAGCACTGCTGGGGCTGTTTGTTTACGTCGTAGTTTCAGGGAAACGTTGGCTCAAACTTTATTCTTCATCTTCTGACTCTCATCATATTCTATCGAGTGGAAACTCTTCAGATTAAACAAGTTAGATGTTTCCACCGCTAGTTAGAACGACTCTGTCACGTTTTGAAAAATAAACAAACCGAGTAAGACTCGCTGCAGATGAGACCTGCAGTAAAACCGAACTACGTCCACACCGACGAATTAGTCTTTCCTCTCATCAGTGATGTCGTCTCTTTCTCTTCGCTTGTGAAACTTTGTTCAGTCACATTCTGACGGTCATGAGCACTCGTTTGACTCGTTTTGAAGCGAAAACTTAACGCGCTTTGGAGACTAGCTTAGCTTTTAGCCTGCTACCGCTAACGCCTGCTGCTGGACTGAGCGCTGCGTAACAACGACGTCATCACGCACGTTTTGTGTCACAGCTTTTTCTGTCCGGGCGGGTTGTTGAAGCAGCCGCTCCAACCCGAACAGAAAGAGAAAAACGTCAGAAAAAGTTGTAAAATCCTATCGAAATATCGAAAATATGCTTAAACTTCATATCATCGTTATTGAATAAAAGTATATTGCGATATTTATCGTTATTGAATTATCGTCCAGCACTATTATGGCCTCAGTCTTGGAGCAGTTTAATTGAAGAAAGTTCTGATTCATCCATGCCTTTATTTCCTCCAGGCAGGTAGAGAGGGCAGTGAGTGAAGATGGAGATGGGGATGAGGAGGATGATCCAGTCCTGATGTAAAGCTGTGTGTCGTCGGCATAGCAGTGAAAAGAAATGTTGAACTGATTAATAATTTGACCTAAAGGCAGCATGTACAGGTAGTCCCCGAATTACGAGCGCTCTGATCTACGAGGTTCCAGACTTACGAGCTGGCGAATTTTTGGAAAAAACGCAAAAAATACTGAGTTTTCATGTGTTTTTTCACCACAGTTAGTTAGCTAAGCATATGGACACACGTTTCCGATCATTTTTATGCACTCATAAGCAGTTTTTGGATGAAAATAGAGTGTTTTTAGTCGCGCTAGCGAAACCGTTCCAATTTACGAGCGAAATTTCGGACTTACGAGAGACATGGCAACCGTTCCAAATTACGAGATTTCCGGTTTACGAGCGCCTCGTAACGGATCTCGCTCGTAAATCGGGGACTACCTGTAAAGGGAAAATAGCAGGGGCCCCAGAACTGACCCTTGAGGGACACCACAGGAGACACCGACTGCCTGGGAAGTGGCATTGCCAAGGCTAACGCATTCCAGCCTATCGGAGAGGAAAGATTCGAACCAGTCCAGGACAGTGTCACAGAGACCGACCTCCACATGAAGACGGTGGAGGAGGATATTATGGTCCACAGTGTCAAAGGTTGCAGTGAGGTCAAGGAGGACAAGGACGGAGGGAGAGCCAGTGTCAGCAGCCATGAGGATATTATTTGTAACTCTCAGTAATGCAGTCTCAGTACTGTGAGCTGCTCTGAATCTGAAATATCACATCATGTTGCTGCTGATTTGTTTCATGTTGCTGTGTCCATTCGTGCCCATCTGCTCATACAGACTCATGTTCGTGCTGCTGTTTGGAGTGATGTTTTTCTATGATATTAATGCTCAGTGTATTTTTAGTTGATGTTTTTCTTAGTTCATATCTTAGATGTTATTACTGTTTTTCTCTTACATTTTATTGTTGGATGTAACTGGGACCCTGTGTACATAATCTCGTTTCATCACATGTTCCACATGTGGTGCGAATGATAGATTCTCTGATAATCCGGTGCACCTTATGATTCTGGTTGTGCTTACTGACCTCAAACTGATTTGTGGTACACAGCACTCAAAAATCTGCGAAAATGAACTTGTTTCACTTAATGCGCCTAATACTCCAGTGCACCTTAAGTACAAACCGGATTCCAAAAAAGTTGGGTCGCTAAACAAATTGTGAATAAAAACTGAATGCAATGATGTGGAGATGGCAAGTGTCAATATTTTATTTGTAATATTGTAATAGAACATAGATGACAGATCAAAAGTTTAATGTGAGTAATGTAACATTTTAAAGGAAAAATATGTTTATTCAAAATTTCAGTGTCAACAAATCCCAAAAAAGTTGGGACAAGTAGCAATAAGTGGCTGGAAAAAGGAAATTGAGCATATAACAAACAGCTGGAAGACCAATTAACACTAATTAGGTCAATTGACAACATGATTGGGTATAAAAAGAGCTTCTCAGAGTGTCAGTGTCTCTCAGAAGCCAAGATGGTAAGAGGATCACCAATTCCACCATTGTTGCGCAGAAAGATAGTGCAGCAATACCAGAATGGTGTTACCCAGCGTAAAATAGCAAAGACTTTTAAGTTATCATCATCAACCGTGCATAACATCATCAAAAGATTCAGAGAATCTGGAACAATCGCTGTGCGTAAGGGTCAAGGCCGTAAAACTCTACTGGATGCTCGTGATCTCCGGGCCCTTAAACGTCACTGCACCTCAAACAGGAATGCCACTGTCAAGGAAATAACAGAATGGGCTCAGGAATACTTCCAGAAAGCATTGTCAGTGAACACAATCCACCGTGCCATCCGCCGTTGCCAGCTGAAACTCTACAGTGCAAAGAGGAAGCCATTTCTAAGCAAGCTCCACAAGCTCAGACGTTTGCACTGGGCCAGGGGTCATTTAAAATGGAGTGTGGCAAAATGGAAGACTGTTCTGTGGTCAGATGAGTCACGATTTGAAGTTCTTTATGGAACACTGGGACGCCATGTCATCCAGACCAGAGAGGACAAGGATAGCCCAAGTTGTTATCAACGCTCCGTTCAGAAGCCTGCATCACTGATGGTATGGGGTTGCATGAGCGCTTGTGGCATGGGCAGCTTGCATGTCTGGAAAGGCACCATTAATGCAGAGAACTATGTTCAGGTTCTAGAACAACATATGCTCCATCTAGACGTCATCTCTTTCAGGGAAGACCCTGCATTTTTCAACAAGATAATGCCAGACCACATTCTGCAGCAATCACAACATCATGGCTACGTAGGAGAAGGATCCGGTACTGAAATGTCCAGCCTGCAGTCCAGATCTTTCACCTATAGAGAACATTTGGTGCATCATAAAGAGGAAGGTGCAACAAAGAAGGCCCAAGACGATTGAACAGTTAGAGGCCTGTATTAGACATGAATGGGAGAGCATTCCTATTTCTAAACTTGAGAAACTGGTCTCCTCTGTCCCCAGACTTCTGAGGAGTGTTGTAAGAAGGGGGGATGCCACACCGTGGTAAAAATGGACTTGTCCCAACTTTCTTGAGATTTGTTGACGCCATGAAATTTTGAAACATATTTTTCCCTAAAATGATACATTCTCTCTGTCTAAACTTTTGATCTGTGATTTGTGTTCTATTCTGAATACCTGTAAAATGTTAGATGTTGGATATTGTGCCTTATACGTAGTGCAAAAAATACGGTATATATCCGATGCTTGTTTGTTTGTTTTTTGCAAAAGAAAAAAACGAAAACTTTTTTCATTCTTGAGCTCTGAAAACTCCTTTTGTGCACACGTTGCATGCAGAACTGTTGTTGTAGGGGTACACATCAACTACCGTACTCTGTGATTGGTCAGAACTTTGTTGTGAGCGTGGTCATACAGATAAAACTGTAAACTGAAGGCTCTCATTTCAGAGCTCTTCACAGATGGCCAAGGCTGTTCTGAAATTCAGCTACCTTTAAAACTTTTAAAGATGGTTAAATACACCTCATACAACTAGTCAAGGAGGCAATAGCAGTGACACAGGTGGCTCTCCATGGCTTGACTGGCCGGGAGGGAGAACATCTCAGTCGAGCAGCACAGGGACACGTATTGTGCACCGTCAGTCGAAATGGTGGTGGTCTGTGACAAGTGTTTTAAAATGACTGGTAACACCTTTCCTTGGGTTCCGTTACCCTCATTTATATCTGTGAGTTCAATGTAAAGTGACATAAAAATAAATCTTATATTATTTATAGATCCATTTAATTATTAGGCAATAGGTCATAATTTTACCACTATGAAACTCGTATTTTTGCTTCGTCAGAATCTTATACAGCCCATGCCTATTTAAAACGAAGAACTTGTCTATTTAAATGCATTTTGGTGAACATGTCTCACCGAAATCGTTGTGCCTGGTGGTGTAGGGGTCCCCCAAAGCGTCGGGACTGGTTGTGGTACATCTGAGAAATGAACTGTGTGTTCTTGATCTGATTTGGGTTGGCAGCAAATTTCACCGTTATGGGATCAGTGGCCCCTGGTGGTTTTTGGCCATTCAGGTTTTTGACAGCTTCCTCCGCCTCCGATCGCTTGTCAAACCTGATAAAAGCCACGCCGCGGGACGCACCTGGACACAAGAGAGTAAATGATGACTCCCTATTTCAGTGCAAGTATCACAAACATGTTTTCAATTCAGAAACAGCTGTGATTTAGTGCAGATTTTGTTCGGTGCCTTTTAGTGAATTTTAAAAAGCAAGGAAGCCATTCACCTGTCATGCCTGTAGACTGGTCAGCGAGTACTCGAGAATTAATTATACGACCGTAACGTGAAAACATATCTTCCACATCCTTCTGTGACAGGGACTTGGGCAGGCCGCTGACATACAGGTTGGCATCCTTTATTACGTCTGAGCTGGGTCGGGCATAAGAAACCTGAGAAGAAAGACATAACTGCTTTATTCAAACGTTTTCTTTTAGGTTCAAGTTTACCTAAACGTCTAACTTTAGGCAGCATCACTGGGGAAAATATTTACCGGTAGTGTTTTGGTAAAATACAATTTACCAGAGAAGTATTTGGTTTAAAAAAAATATACAACGAAGAGTGAATAAAACAAAACTAATCTGATAAAAGGACTGTCAACCATTTGTTCTCTCATTGTCACGATGTTTCAGCCCCAACATTACAACAATAGGAAAAAAGTAGAAAATAAATTAACAAAAAATAAAAAATAAAGAGTTAAAATTAGGTCAATTTAAGTCAAAGTTAGACTTATCTGATGGGGAATCAAGTGAGCTGTTAAATCGCAATCACTTCCAGGAGCTGACATGTCCTAGCTAGTTAGCAGAGAGCATAGGAGCCACAGGACAGTAACATGACATCTTTGCTTTGAGAATTATAGAACACCTTGTAACACGTTACCTTGATAGTTTTGGACTGTAGCCTTAGTCCATTGAGAGTACTGATAGCTCTTTCTGCATCACTAGGGTTAAGATAGTTAACAAATCCGTACCCTAAACTGTGGCCTAGAAAAAAAAAAAAAAGGAAAACAATAAAACAAAAAAACGTATTGTTTAAAAAAAATCTGCAAACAAATATTTAAAACAAAAAAATCTTTACATTGCATGCTATCTTAATCCAACAAATTGTCTATATTTGAATAGAATAAAACTTCCAATAAACAAAACAAATCTAACGTGGTCAAAAACTACAACTAAGTTCATACTAAGGAAAAATTGGGGGGAATCAATTAAATTTGACAGTATCCTGAGGGCAAAAGACCCAGGGATGGTTAGACAAAGATGACATGGCAAAGCCCAAGACATCTCAAAATAAGAACCAGGCCAAAAAAATAAATAAATCATAAAGGCTGAAATGTCATAACTGTCTGAAATATGAAAAGTTGGATCCACACCTACTACTGTCTGAAAAATTGTAAATTGAAAACTTTTCTATTTATAAATAAACATACATTTAAGCCACAATGTGTGTATATA
>JBBPBX010009937.1:16506-36292 GCA_038048925.1 Garcialebias charrua
ATATATATATATATTAGAATCACCAATGGACAAACAAGAGGACAGCATAATCGTGGCGCCCTTTGGAAACTTTATTTACTCTTTGTTGGCTCCATATAATTAAATATGGTCAATATTCTTTAAAGACTACAGGTTGAATGTTTAAATTCACTGCATGTTATTGCTCAAACGTCCAGCATACCTGCAACTTTATCTCTAATCAGCTTGGCAGACTCAACTTCTCCAATGCTGTTGAAGAGACTTCTCAGCTCCTCCTGCGACATGCTTTGAGGCAGGTAGTTCACTATCAGGTTAGTCTTAGCATCCTTCGCCTCATCCCCTCCCATGTGGTCTTCATAACCGTTAGACATCTCATACACCTCCTAGAAGTCAGGAAAGAAAAAAGTCAATTGGCTGGCATTTTACGTTGCAAGGAATGAAGACATCTGCTCTCGCTGACGTAGTTGTGAGAAGACAATCACATCATTGTTCTTGCATCAGCTCGGAGAAGCTGTTCCCAACACAAGGTCTGGGCAGAGCTTTTTTTCTCTCTGGGGTGTGTGTCAACTGTTGTGTGATTGGTCCGAACTTTGATGTGGGCATGTTCATGTAAAAAAAAAAAAAAAAAGGGATGAAGATGAACTGCAGTGGTGCTGGTTGGCTTCAACTGCTTCACCAAGGGGCAGCCGGCCAAGGCTGTTACCGTACTTTTTGGCGTTTAACACGCTTCTGTGTATAACCCGCTTTGCCCAATTATTGTCAATAAATTGGAAAAATCCATAAATAACATGCTTCGCCCTATAAGCGTGACCGGGGATCGAACCCGGGTCCTTTGGGTAACAAACCAGCTCCCTTCCTCTAGACCAACTTGGCATTCATGCATTACCAGTCCTTCACAGAATAAGAAAACAAATACAACCACATACAGTACTTTTAGAACGCTGGAGTTTTGATTAGATTTTGATGAAATGAAAAGTATTCTTAAAATAAATAAGTTGCTAATCTGAAAAGTATATCGATCAGTGGTGCTTGTATGGTACAGACTGTCGCACCGCAAGAGTGTGTTTGACAGTGCGCGCGGACAGAAAGCAAGAGTGCAGAGACTATCTCTGCAAGGGGAGTGGCTATGGTTGAGGTCCAGATGAGAAATTCGATTGGGATCCAGAGAGAGAGGGGGAAAAAAACCACTGGCTTCATGGGACGGCTCCCCAGCTCGAGGGGTCACCTGGCCGGCAGGATGCGCTCAGACTGACCGGTGGGGTGGGAGTAGGGCTGGGCGATATGGACAAAAATTCATATCTCGATAATGTTGTGATATATCGCGATATACGATAGATATCTCAATATAATTTTCTTTTCATAAAAGAATAACAAAAATGTATTTCTGAGTCAAAGCTTTGTCCCAGTTGTCACACAGCAACATTTATTAACAAACAGCTGTAACTCTACAAAATAAATGTCTAAAAAATTGAACTATTACATTACTTTATTTTTTAGACATTTATTTACACCTATTAAATAATAGTACTCTTCAGCTGAGGGCAGCTGTGGCTGAGGCTAGAGCAGTCTCCTCCAATGGGAGAGCTGGGGGTTCAATTCCACCAGCTGTCACATGCTGAAGTGTTCCTGGGCAGTGGGCAACACTGAACCCCTCATTGCCTCTGATGTGTGTCCCATCAGTGTATGAATGTGATAAAGTACTGATTATTCTTTGTACAGTTCTAGTAGAGTGCTGTATGAATGGATTAATGAGGATACAGAAGCCGTTTTCGCATTGCACGGCCCTCCCCAGTCCAGCTCGTCCCTGGTTGGCCCAGAGCCAGCCCTGGCCCGCCTCCGTTCATTACGCACTGTCCGGAGAGCAAGCCTTGAAGTGGGTGGGGTGTTCTCTTGAAGTGGGTGGGGTGTTCACTTGACGTGGGTGGAGTGTTCTTATGTGCGCGCTTTAGCTGAATATATATATTAGTTTTTCTGAGTTTAATTTTTGTTAATAACTGATTACAAATCAGCGTATGTATCAGCTTATGTTAGAACGTAAACCTGGGCAGTGGGCAACACTGAACCCCTCATTGCCTCTGATGTGTGTCCCATCAGTGTATGAATGTGATAAAGTACTGATTATTCTTTGTACAGTTCTAGTAAGAGTGCTGTATGAATGGATAAATGAGGACACAGAAGCCGTTTTCGCATTGCACGGCCCTCCCCAGTCCAGCTCGTCCCTGGTTGGCCCAGAGCCAGCCCTGGCCCGCCTCCGTTCATTACGCACTGTCCGGAGAGCAAGCCTTGAAGTGGGTGGGGTGTTCTCTTGAAGTGGGTGGGGTGTTCACTTGACGTGGGTGGAGTGTTCTTGTGTGTGCGCTTTAGCTGAATATATATTAGTTTTTCTGAGTTTAATTTTTGTTAATAACTGATTACAAATCAGCTTATGTATCAGCTTATGTTAGAACTAAATAACACGAAGCGCGCACCCATTTCCTCCTTTCCGCGCGACCTGAATGTCATTAAAATATAACTAATATTGTCTAACTCTTGCGCGCAGCCAGGGTTTTAAAATATAACTAATAATCTCTAACTTCTACGTGCAGCTAGAATGTTAAGAGGGGTGATTCCTATATAGGTAAAGTGGACACCTAAAAATCCAGTCCGCCGCTGTGGCTCAGAGAGATCGCGTAGGCCGCTGAGAAACATCCATAAGTTCACCCTCCATGTTAAAAACTCTTCGTCTGACTCTTCGAAAACAAGCAATAAGGCTGCAGATTAACACACTGGCTGCTAACTGAGAGCGCTCGCTCTAGCAAAGAGACTGAGGGGACGCTTTTTTGTCACGGACCACATCCGGCGCTGACAGGATATGGTCTGTTAGCAGTCGTCCGGGCCCGTAAATAAGTTTTTTTTCGTTTTTACTGATAGATAATTAGTTATTAACGGTACTGCATTTTAAATAAAAATAGCGCAAATCCGCTTATGACTTATAAAAGTTAGTCAAACCGCTGTAACGCTGATAAATTGTTTAGGTACGCTATAAGCGGATTAGCGCTCCCTAGCGGTCTGGCGCCCACCTTTGCATATCGGCATATCTGTCAAAAATCCAACATTGTGCATCCCTAATACCTACCGTAGTATTTGAAGCAACACAAAAACCATGGTTTCAGTTGCAAAGCCTTACAGAAAATTACATACGACATGACTTTCTGTAGCTATTCAAACATCAATAAAAACACCAAAAAATGTAAAGCTTAAAACAAAACTCGTGTCCACAATGAGAGAGTCAGAGAGGTCTGGTGATGTCCCCAGCACATATCAGTTTGTTCAGTTTCTTTAAGTCCAAGTTGATTTATAGGTCAAAAGTGTATAAACAGTTCAGACAATGGCATCTCAAACAAGGCTGGAGGTTGACAAACTTTCAAAGGCTGCTTTATGCGTTCTGTTCAGCATTTGTCCAGCTGGACAATATTTGCTGGTGGTTGAAGTGAGACAGAGTCTGAAATGGGAAACAATCCAAGAGTTGACTGACAGAGGACCATTCAAACCAGAATGAGACCGATTGTGTATTCTGGTGGATGAGCTGCACCAAAGATCAGCAACTGACTGTTAAACCGGTAAACACAGGCAGGACCATAGTTGCAGTGGATGCATTTTAAATGCAACCTACCGGTAATCTGATCTCAAATTGTTTAAATTTATTTAACAAATGGGAACAAGGCTTTGTTACTAGATTTACAGTCTGAAAGGCATCCAACGCACAACAGTGATTACAATCTGCATTTAACTGTTTCATAGCAAACTATGAAAAGCTTATAATTTTCACAAGACGGGTAACAAACTACTAGGGATGTAACGGTACACGTGGGTGTACCGAACCGTTTCGGTACGGCACGTTCGGTTCGGTCCACCTGTGTACCATTTCGGTTATTTTTTCACTCATTGAACATTAATATATGGGCCACGGAACTAAATTTCCTGGGCGCGTTTCAGCACGGAGCCATTATCGCGCAACACGCGCAGCATTTAGCCGTAAGCATCTCGTGTGCGGTCTCCTGTTTGGGAACGTTATGGCTTTCTTGTTAAAAGACGAGGGAAAATCCAAAGCTGTGTGTGTATGTTGTTTCACAAGACTGGATCTGCAGCAGCAACACGTCTAACGTGAACGCGTTTGAAACCGAACGTGAACGAAGAAAAAGCAGCGTGCAAACACCACTAACAACAGCAGCTGCATTAAAACAACTTTTATCAGGTAAATCAGATCGGTCCAGAGCAATAACACAAACTGTATGAGTTTTTAAATCTCTGACTCTAAGTCTAAATGTTGTTACCGGTATATGCGCAGGCTTTAAAGTTATTGATCCTCGCTACGAACATCCATCACTCAAAAAGTTCAGAACTTTATGAAAAAACTGATATTGTCAACAAGCCCTGGAGCCGATTAAAGCCCTGATGATGAGTGAGAGATTCAACCGTTCAAGAAGAGGTATTGTTCTTTTATTATTATTATTATCTAAATAATCTTTTTTATTTAAAATCATAATCTTATTAACTTTTTTTTTTTACCTCTTTGTGTTTTATTTCCAGTCTGGGACAGAGGTAGCAGCTGTCTTCTTCCTCTTCAGGGAAATCCACCAGATCACCTGCAGCTAAGAAGTGTGTGATGACTGAACTGAACTCTGAACTTTTCCAGGGACCTGTCCCACCTGGGGGAGCAGGTCCAAGAAGAGGTTGTGAGTACAGTAATGAGGAGGTTTGAGAGATTTGTGACATTTAGCGTGTTTGGGTTTTATGGTTAAGTTGTAGTTTAGTTTTGGTGTGTTTGAATCAAAACAATGAGATGATTTTTGAACATGAAGCGGAGCTGCAGATCCAGAAGAGGACAGAACTGTGGAGTCAGAGGAGAGGATCGTAAGAGAAAAACTGAGTCAGACAGAGAGGACCATGTAAGTGCAATTTTCAAAATTGATAAAATATAAAGTTAATTAATTCATACATTCATTCAACCTTTATTTATACAGACTAGCCTCGTTGAGCCACGGGGACTCATTTACAAGAGGGACCTGTCTCACTCACACCCAGGGTCAATTTATGCCGGTTATCCACTGGACCCGTGTCGGGCGGCGGAAGCGGCCGGTTTACATGCAAAGTCTATGTGGAGATGCGTCGAGGCGCGGCGTATCGTGAAGCGGCGCGGCGTATCGTGAAGCGGCGCGGCGGCACGCGGCAGTTCCTTTCCGCGCACGCCCGAAGCAACCACCTACGCGTTGAGCAGCGTCGGATCAAAAAGTTGATATTTTGCGGCTCGACGTTGCTCGACGCATCGCAACAACCAATCGGGAGAGCCTCTGCTATGTGATTACACAACGACAACAGGACTTTTTTTGGACTTTTTAAACTTACCCCATCGAGCCTCCATGAATTGGAACCAGACTCCGGTAAGAAACTTGGCATTTTAAAAGGGGACCACACATGCAAAATTCACTTTTTAATGTTTTTTTAACTTAACTTTGGGTATGTACTTCATAAAAAAACAGTCCTAAGGCCAAAGAAATGCACCCAGTGGTTTATTTACTCTAAGTAGATTTATTTGTCTGTGATAAAAACGGTTCGTTCCTCACTTCCTGCGGTTTGTGACGTCACAAACCGCAGCCACAACCCACCACAACCTGAGTCCAGCCCCTCACCTAGCAACCCCTGGTTAGGCTCAACCCACTTCTGTATTAAACACATGACTGTTGTTTTTCATGATTTCATCTCATCTTTTGTTTATATGTTCTTAATTTCATGTGTACAGCACTTTGTTGCAGCTGTGTTTTTTTTAAATGGCTTTATAAATAAAGTATAATTGTTATTTTTATTAGGGATGTGCCGATCGATCGGTAACCGATCAATCGGCACCGATAATCATTAAAGCGGATGTGATCGGCTTTTGCCTTCAATTACCGATCACAGAGCCTGTGATGCGAAGTTTGCTAACTGCAAAACGTGCGACGAAAAAGTACCTCGTGGAGGAATTTCAACGAAGTCCTTCAACACAACAAACCTAATTCGTCATTAAAATGTTTTAATACGTTTTAATAACTTACCAAAAGCCGTCTGCCAGCGCCCCCATAAGCAACACCTGTTAGCATGTAGCCCCACCGAGTAGCCCCACCGAGTCCGCTCGCGCAGTTACGGGCAGTCCAGTTTAGCTGCGGCTTCAAAAAGGCTGTCGGCTTTGTTATTCCAAGTTAGCTGGGTGTCCCCCGATATCTTCTGCTTCCAGTCCGACATCGAGGCGAGCTCCAGGAACCTCTGATCGCACAAAGCCGGCTGTCTGCGGCAGCTCTGGTTTAGCATGTTAGCCTTAGCTCATACCATGAGCTGCTGGTCTCGCGCGGCGCTGTAGGAGCGCTCGGCGGAGCGATCGCGGCTGCTGCTCCAGTCCTGAGACATTCACAGAGTTCAGGGAGTGTTTCCAGTTAATTTATCCGTATGAGGCATCCTCTTATGGGAGAAACAGTCCTCCAAAAGCCGAGTGCCGAGTGTGGAACTAATGAATGTAAAATGGCGGAGACGGTATTTCCTGGTTCTTCTTCTTCTTCTTCTTCTATAGAGTTGAATGGCGGTTGGCGAACTCATATTAAGCGCATTACCGCCACCTGGTTCCCGCAGGAAGTTGTTCAAAAAAGCACGAAATTATTTAAAAATAATAATAATGATACTTTACGTATTTATAAAGCCATTTGTAAAAACAGCCAACAGTGCAGCTTTAAGTAGCAAATGGGGTATTTTAGTTTTTTATATGAAGTAATAGATGTGTTTTTTTTTAAAAACAATAAAAAACCTTTTTTTTTTATTGAAAGTTAGTAAGGTAAACATTTTTCTTTGATAATGCAGTTGATAATTACTTTTATTTACTTTGTTCTCTGAAATAAATTAGTAAAAATATGTTTTTGTCTGAATTATGGTGATTTTATGGTTCTGAAAATAACATGAGTGCTGCTTCTGGCTACAAGATCTGAAAAGTTTTCAGATCTTGTAGCCAGAAGCAGCACTCATAAATTACAGGTAAGCCATTTGATCGGTGATCGGTTTATGTGATCGGCTCACATATAGGCAATCGGTAATTGTGATCGGTATCGGTGATCGTCACACATAGGTGATCGGTATCGGTTTTAAAAAACCTGATCGGCACATCCCTAATTTTTATGTTTTAGTTCAATTTTTAGTGTATTTGCGATCGCTCCCAACGCGCAGCCGGTAAAAATTAAACGAGCAGACCCCCGGCGTAGGGACCGGCGGCAACGGGACCCTCTTCTGGCGCGATGGAGCGGAGCTTCAACTGTACAGCCTCGCTGCAGCCTCGCAGCAGCGAGGACCTTCTCCTTACGGATTAATTTACGGGAGACACTTGGTGAACTTTGTGTGTGTCTTGACTGGAACAGCGATAACTCCCAAAATCGCCGCGTGCAACGAGCGGAGCTGGCGAACACCGGAAGAGGAACAAGCTAACATTAGCATCGGATTCGGGTGGTCTCATGCTAAAAGGAGCAGCAAATTGCGGCGCGCTCAGACGGGTTTCGGTAAGTTATCTTAAGCTAGCACTAACAGTAAGTCAAATGAGTAATAAAAAAAGAGCTAATTTTAAAACAACAACACATTACAGATACTGGCTGTTACAGAGGGCGTAAACAGATCGTTGAAGGGCGTGGACTTCAGAACTCAGTATCAGAAACCGGTCGTTCAAAACGAAAGTTAAAAATGGCAGAATTAAAAAGGGTATAATTGATTATCTAAGAATTATTTTGTGTATTAAAATGAATTAATATTGTCAAGATAGCACACAGACATAACATAAAAATTTTAAAGACCTGTATGTGGTCCCCTTTAAACAGTTGCTGCTGTCCGCTCCAGCGTACGATCACCCCAAACATAAAAAAACGTTTTAATCTCAACAAAGACTGTCGGAGCTGCAGTTCGGCTCGTAGAAAACCCACTCCAGTAGAAACGGGGGTCACGTGCTGCTGATTTTATCTGCCAGCAGCATGAAAACACAACAACTGACCCGGAAAACGAGCTAGACTCCCTCCTCTGCCTCCCCCCAGTGCGCGTCATCAGACGCGTCTCAGTGTCTCCCAGTGTGATGCCTGGTCCCCACTGCACAACTCGAAACGCGCCTGCCGCCCCCTTTTGGCCGCTGGTCACGGTCCCACTGGTCCACTGAAGACCGTCTGATGACGTACACTAGGGGGTAGCAGAGGGAGGGGCTCTAGCTCGTTTTCCGGGTTCAGTTGTTGTGTTAACTGCACCTCCGACGGTCTTTGATGAGATAAAACGTTTTTTTTATGTTTGGGGTGATCTACACTGGAGAGAACAGCAGCCTGTCAGCAGCAACTGTAAAAATGCCACGTTTATTACCGGAGTTTGTTTCCAATTCATGGAGGCTCGATCCGGTGAGTTTAAAAAGTCCAAAAAGAGTCCCGTTGTGGTTGTGTCATCAGATAGCAGAGGCTCTCTCGACTGTTTGCTGGACGCGTCGAGCCACCAGAGATCAAATTTTATGGCGTTGGCAGTTCGACGCCGACGCGCGCGTGCAGGCTGCCACCGCGCCGCTTCGATCACTTGAATCGCGCCGCTTCCCGGCTCGCCGTGACTCCACGCGTCTCCTCATAGACTTTGAATGTAAACCGGCCGCTTCAGCCGCCCGACACCGGGGGCAGTGGGTACCAGGCATGACCGTGACAAGTGGCCAAAAGGGGGCGGCAGGAGCGTTCTGACAATTTAGGTGGGTACCCGGCATTAGAGTTACCAATCAGCCTAACATGCATGTTTTTGGACTGTGGGAGGAAACCCGAGCACCCGGAGAAAACCCACGCATGCACAGAGAGAACATGCAAACTCCAACCAGAAAGGCCCCGGACCGGGATTTGAACCGGGGACCTGCTCGCTGAGAGGCAGCAGCTCTACCAGTTGTGCCACCGTGCTGCCCTAATAAAGACCAGCTAAGTGTTCCATCTTTAAATAAATGTATAATACAGTAGAAATAATTTTATGCTTAGTTTTAGAAATTCAGAAAAATTCAGTTCAAAAAGCTGGAACATGCAGTTTTAAGTAATTTTCTTTTTTATAGGGGGCGTCACCGCATCCAGGTGTCCCATCGCCATCAACAAACGTTAGCACGTATGCTAAACTGAAGCATAATAAATAAACAGGTTGAGGCAAATAGTAAAATATAGATTACAATTGTTGTGTTGCTCTAACACAACTACTACAAATCTTGTTAATAATTCCTTTTGGCACGTTAATTTAAATCACCAGTCAACACGAAAACGCGCACAGGCCTTTAGCATGATTGCAAGCTGTTAGCATTAGCACGCTAACAAAGTGGGGGCTCTTTTTATTCCTGATTAGGAGAGCAAGCAGCAGCTGTTTTAAGATGAACATAAAAAGAACAAAAATCAGAAATTGACCCTGATAATTGAAACTAAATACTCTCTACGAGTCAACAAAAGCTCGTGTTTTAGTGGCTCGCCCTTTAGCTAACGTAAAGCCCCGCGTCATGATTTTTGAGAGCGAGTTGTTAACGCATTAAAGTCCACGTGCCCAAACCCCGATGGCCTGCCGACAGGCCCCGCAAGCCTCCGTGAGCCCAACAGCGGCCCAGGGAGCCGCGCGGCAGTCATTTTAACAAACTATCCAAACCAAACTTTCGAAGTTCACCCCTGAATGAAAATGGGTAACGTTTCAAAATCTTACCAGGTTTTTTTCAGGGGGTAGTTTCTGTTTCTGCTCCGCTCTGTTTCCTTTCTCTTCTCGACGACGTCAACTTCCAGACGGTCGGCCTCACGTCGAGAGCGGGGGAAATACGTAATGACGTCACGAGCCTGCACAGGATACAACACGGATCTTAGACATTTGTTTTAAACATAAATCTATTTTCTTTAAAAATTGGTTTGACAGAGGAATAGTTCATGTACATCAGTTATTCAACAAAGACGGCAACACTTACTCTTACAGTGAATTTTTAACTACGTATAACTTTCCAGTACTACCAAAAGAATTTGCAATTGTCTTTGATGCAATTCCATCTGGTGTAAAAATGTTGATGTCAAATCCTGTACACAACAGCACGAACTATTTAACTGAAGAATTATTCATTGGTAACTCTGACCCTTTTTTAAGTGAAAAAACAAATAACAAATGTATTAGAGAATTAATAATTAGAGAATGTATTAGTAAACCTGCTTCTATATTCTTCTGGGATAATTTATTTAATGATATCTGTTGGAAAGATGTTTGGTTGTTACCTAGAAAATACTTTATAACTAATAAGATTCGAGAAGTGTCCCTAAAGATTCTGCATAAATGTTATCCTGTAAACTATATAATCTCCAAGTACCGTCCAAACGTAGACCCAATGTGTTCACTCTGCCACAGCTCTGAGGAGACCATCATCCATCTCTTCTGGGACTGTTCTCATACTCAGGTGTTCTGGAAAGACATTTTCATGTATGTAAATAGAAAGTTAGAAATTGACCTACCATTTGACGCTAAAATTATACTGTTTGGTTTCTTTTGTCCAAATATTTCAAGTAAGAAAGTTTTTGTTGTAAATTTAATACTACTCTTAGCCAAATTTTACATCCACAGTTGTAAATTCTCCTTGCTAAAACCTAGATTTATAGTGTTTTCTAATTATATTTCCTCTTACTTAGCTACTTTAAAGTACTGTACTAATGCCAAAGCTTTAAAAACTAAAACAATCTGTAACGAATTTCTGTTGTAAGCTGCCCAAAACACATTTTTGTTTTTGTTTATGTGCCTTTATTCTCTTTTGTGCTATGCATGCCTTAAGTCTCGAGCCATGTTTGACATTGTAAGTTTTTTTTGTACTTGTTTCTTTTATAAAAAATAAAAATAAAAAAAAAGGATCTTATCAATCAGATGAATTAATGAACTCATACGAACATGGTGGCTTAAATTTTCTTGATTTTTCAACTTTAAACAATACGTTCAAAATAAATTGGATTAAACTGTTTCTAAAAAAATTGGTCCTCAATCTGGAATGTTATACCTAATTATTTATTCTCAAAACTAGAGGGGCAATTTTAATTTTCCTTTGCAACAACCTGTACAACACTGAAAAACTCCCCATAAAGGGAATGTACACGGACCATAAAGCTATCTCATTTCCATAAACAAATGCTTCTTTCCTGGTCTTTAATTTACATGCACAATTTCTTACTCCATTGATATTATATTTGGGACAAGACATTTTGTACTTGTCTTTAATCTTGGAAAATTGGTTTGAACATGGAATCATCTGTCATTCCTATCCACAATATTCCTGAAGGTGGCACTGTATTTGCGATTATGGGACTTACTTCCGTTTTGACCCCGGAAGTAGAATTTCTGCATTGGCTCCTCGTTGTTTACTTGTTTATCTGTGCGCATCGTAGAAGTTCTGTTAAAGTTCTGTTTTCTGTTATTTTGAGCTAATATTGTCACGAAGATGTCTTGAGGAGCTCTGGTACCTGTTGCGCTGTTCGTGGCTGTAAGAATAATCAGACGAAGCTGAATTTGTGGCTGCAACTAGTGTGTGTTGAACATGCTCCGAAAACAAAAACCCGCATCCTTCTTTGTGGCTGGGCTACGAGAAACCACCTGAAAAAAGACTCTGTATCCTCCAGAGGAACGAGAACACCAGGTATGATTTAAGAGACAGCTTTTAGTTTAATGATTTTATGTAGTCAGTGATTAAATGATACTAATATTTTCGTGCATAACTGGCAAATAAACACACGCACCTATATACTGTATGTATGCTGTCTGTGTATATTTATTTATACTGTATATATAATATAGGTGTCTGTTGTGTTTATTTATATATATATATAATATAGGTGTGTGTGTGTGTGTGTGCGTGGGTTTCTTTTATATATAATCTAGGTGTGTTTGTGTGTGTTCATAAATGAACCCTAATGTTTGTATACTGTACTTTTCTTTTCCTCCTTTCTGTTATATTTCTGCATAAGGTGAGTTCCAGGGATGGTGGATGATGCTCCAGTTGGTCCAGGGATGGATGGATGAAGCTCCAGTTGGTCCAGGGATGGATGAAGCTCCAGTTGGTCCAGGGATGGATGAAGCTCCAGTTGGTCCAGGAGATGGATGACGCTCCAGTTGGTCCAGAAGTTTGTGTGCAGTTATGTACCACAGCAACAAATGAGTGAAAATATAATTTCTATAAATAAATCTGCGTTTGAAGTGCATTTGGTGTTGCTGTGTTTCACCTTCTTTATTTCAATAAGATACATTGTTTAATGTCTAATGAGAAGTTCTACTGCAAATAAAAACACTAGATGTGATTGTTTTTTTGGCAACTTACCAGTTTAGTTTTTTATTGACAAGTACAAAACTTAAAAACATGCATGTTGCTGTGGTTCCTCCTCCAGGAGGAGATTGATAAGAATAAAAGCTATAATTATAAATTTTAGGCTGATTGTTAACTCTAAATTGACTCTGGGTGTGAGTGAGACAGGTCCCTCTTGTAAATGAGTCCCCGTGGCTCAACGAGGCAAGCCTGTAGAAATAAAGGTTGAATGAATGAATGAATGAATAAACTAAAAACATTTGAAACTGAATACAATATGAGAACTGTGGGTGATTTGATGTCTTTTAATGAAAATGATTGGCTGCAGAATAAATACCAGAATAAATACCAGGTCAAATACACTCTTCAACAAGAAATGATGGGCAGTTTCTGATTTTAAACAAACTGGAACAGATTCCTCATCATGTGGGACCACTGGACGACCACTGGACGACTGGAGCAAGCAGCAAACCCCTCCGGAATCCAAGACGATGGAACTCGGCCCTTCACTCGTCTGTACCTTAAAAAAAAAAAGAATAAAACTGTCATGTTTGCATCACAAAGTCTAAAATAAGACCAAGTTTGCTACTCAAAGTAGAAAGAATAAATACAGTTGCTCCTACATTTTTTACTCATTCACAAAGATATACTGTAATGTTCAATTTTATATTGATTTCAGTAATTTTATCTTAGATTTACTTTAATATTTTTGAATTATTGTGCCAGGTGCTTGTGTCATTACTTGTTCTTCTGCTCCTGCGTCTCAGAGTAAGTGTGTCTGTCAACTTCAGCGTGGGAGACCAGTCTGTGACTTGTGTGCAGGCCTTCCTGAAAATATAAATATTTCAATAGAACAAATGTAGTAATAACCAAAAGATGAACTTGTGTTATGGAATATTTTCTGTACAAACAGCATCCCACTGCTTTATTCACATGAGAGTAACAGGGACCTACAATCAAAACAGTACTACAGTACAGTATGTATGTGCAGTATGTATGTATATACTGTATATATAGTGTGCATACAGTATACACATACACACAGCATATGTAAATGTATTACACACACATGTAGTTATATTATTTATCCACAGATTTGTTTAGTAAATACTTTAACAGATGCTAACGCTACATGCTAAGCTAACCACAGCTAGTAGACAATGCTAAATCATGAAGAAAAAAACAACAACAGCTCCAACACAGAGAAAATTATACTCTCACATTGTTCTGAAATTGTTTCACAAAATGATTTATGTAGAATATTTTGTTTACCGGAGAAAACGTGATCTGAACACGACGTCTTCGGGAGCAGATCAGGCAGAGGAGGTGCAGCTGTCAGCTCCTCCGATGGAGATAAATCCTTCACGTTTACTTATTTTTGGGATGAAGTGAAAACTGCACTTTGAACAAACGTCTACCCGACAGCAACACCCACTAACCCAACACGAAGTAACCGTTGCAATTAATTAGAAATAAACAAAACAAAAAAACAAAAGTGAAAAATACAGCCAGTAGACTGGGCTTTAACTGCTGCTCTCACTTCAGGCGGAAGTCGTTCCCATAATTCGCGCAAGGCATCATGGGGCGTAGGAATATTGTGTATTGGGTTCTATCCTCTGGTGTTACTGCTTGAGTCCTATATAACTTCTTTACTGACTCCAGGTTTGAACCCTGCTGGCTCTAGTATTGGTCAAATCTATTTCATTCCACTAAAAAGAGAAAAAACAGCCTTATGTGCCTTATTCCAGAAGAGCATGGCAGCTGGTCCAAATTTTGTCTCTTATTGGAACAACCTTGCATCAGACCTGAACTGGAAAAAAAATCTGGTGTCTTCCATCTAAATATTTTATTATTAATAAGATCAAAGAAGTATATTTTAAAATGATCCATTGTTTTTAATCCCTGCAAGTCTTTCCTTCAACGATATGGACATTGACATGAACTGCTCATTCTGCCAACTCTATGCGTCATTTATTCTGGTCATGTCCTTTCTTGTGCATTTTCTGAAAAGATATTTGCACATTTATCTCCCAAAATATTCTTGATGACTTTTCTCTTACTTATGTAAATGTGTTGTTTGGATTCTTCGCTTCCCACTAATAAAACAACCATTTTATATTATCAGCTTAATTTAATTAGTTGCACAATATCATGTTTAAATGCTCAAATCAGAAACCTTGCTTCACACTCTTTTGAGGAATTCAAACAATATACAGGGGTTCCCAAACTTTTCCAGGCCATGGCCCCCAAACAGCATTAGCTTCTGGCCGAGGCCCCCCTGCAAACCCACAAATAATTCTACAAAATGTGTAAAGAAACATAGACTAGACTTTTAGAACGTTTTAACTTTTATTCACAATATTCAATTAATTATTACAGCCACTGAGCATAAAAACGTTATTAACTAACATGTTTTAAACACTGCATTGTATTCCCACTGAAAAAAACAACTTTTCAACAAACTGTTGAGCAGAGGAACAAAACTAAAGAAATAATAATATAATAATGTCCTTATCTGTCATCTGTGTATGTTTCCCATACACAGACGAAATTCGTCTCTGCATTTAACCCAACCACCACCAGGTGGTGCAGTGAGCAGCCATAGAAAGCGCCCGGGGAGCTGGAGAATTAGGTGTGTAGTGGTCGGGGCGCGAACCCGCGTCCTTCGGGTCCCAAGTCAGAAGCCCTGCCACTACACACTAACCTCTCTCTCAAGTGTGTTTATCTGGAAATGACATACAGATTGTTGTCCTAGCGTGCAATTTTTATTATTATTATTACAAATTTTTATTTTTGCTTTAAAAAAAATATTCTCTCCAACTTTCTGAGGCCCATGGGGCCCCCAGCTCTATTTTGAAAAACACTTAATTAGAACACTCCAGTATTCAAAAAATAGTAAAGCCATTAAAACAACTATTAACATTTTTGTGACTTAACTTTTTTAACACACGCACACACGCACGCACACACACACACGCACACACACACACACACACACACACACACACACATATATACATTTCAACCTATATGTGCTCTATACCTCGCTGGCATTATTGTCTTATTTTGTTCTATGTTGATTATATTAATTTTGCTGTTTTGTCAACCCCTTTATAATCAATAAATACTTAAATTCATATAAAAAACAACAACACAGACTTAATCAAAACAGACAGTTTACCAGAAGACTATCTTGAAGATTAATTTAATAATTGTAATACTGTATTCTGTAAATATTTTAAATAGCATAAATAAATACATAAATAAATACATAACAAATATGGATTAGAGGAGAAAATCATTGAAGGAAATGATGGCATACACTAAAATGAACAGCTCATCAGCTACAAATAACTGTTTATAATTAGAGATATGACTGAACTTGTCTCAAATCTTTTTGTTTATACCTTTTTGTAGAACAAGTTTGATTCACTTGGGATCCTTATAAAGTCCCAGTCCTGAAGTTACGGTCCTAGGCATAAAAGTAAACAATAACATAAAAATAAAAACTAAGTCATAAATAAATAAATTTGTTTTCAATTGACTTAATGAGCTTTGCAATTATGTAAAAAAAAAATGGTAATGTGCAAAACCAGAGAGCAGAGGTAAGTACAAAACATAAGAAGATCCTTGTATCCATTATGTTTTACATGCTTCTTCCTTTCTGGGTCGTGTGTTCCCATGTTCAGCAGTCACTGTGCAAGGGTTGGGGTACATGAGCTGGTCACAAGTCCATCAGGTGCATGGAGATAACTGGGATTTGATCCGACAACCTTCACATTGAGAAGCCATAGCTCCACCAACTTTGCCACCACACCGACCAAATATTAAGATCATAATGTTTAAGTTACTTGTATTTTTTTGTTCTTGCAAACGTTACGTTGTACTTCCGGCTCTTGGCGAAGCAGGTAGCTTCTCTTTCTGCTCCTCTCCTCCCTAAAGTTTTCCTCCTCCATGTTTTTGCATTTTTGTCTCGTCTGCAACTCTTCAGTGCTCACTCGAAGCAATTTGAAAAATGGATTTAATTGCGTGGGCTGTCTCCTCTATCGATAACATTTTTTCCATGAAGCGCTCCGGACCAGGAGAGCCGGCGCGCCCCCTCGACACGCATGCGGTGGGCTACATTATGGACTCGTGGGGAGTATTGAAGCTAATGTGTCTGACCGTTCTTTCTGTCGAAGACGTGGAAGATCTGTGGATAATTGGAATTTTGGTAGCAGCTGCTCTGCTTTTTGGCTTAGGCGAAGGTTTCTGCTACTGGAAGCTGAGGAGGACTACCGCGGCGATCAACGCGCTGGCGAAACTTCCTGCTCAACAAGATTCTTTGATCCGGGCTGTGACCTCAATGACCCAGCTGTTGTTCGAGCTGAATCGCACGATGGGAGCAGTGGTGGACAGCCGCAGACCTGCAGTGCGTTTTGGGACTCGTTTACAGCCGACCGCAGTGGTGGGCAACGCTAATCAAAAAATTAGTTCCACAATTTCTAAAATGCTTATTAATTTTTTTAGGCCCACAATTTCAAAAGCACAAATGTCTTATGAAAATTAGGGGAAGCTAATCTAATCCGCTATTTATATTCGACAATTGGTAGCCGGCAGCGTTATGCAATATTTGCACTACACTGCCAACTGAAAAGTAACTAAAATGATCCTAAAAGGATGAAATTACAAAAATCAAAGGATTTATTTAATACTTTACGTACATATATTCTACAGGTATTCCCCGATTTACGAGCGAGATCCGTCACAAGGAGGCGCTCGTAAACCGGAAATCTCGTAATTTGGAACGGCCGCCATTTCTCTCGTAAACCCGGAAGTCCGCTCGTAAATTTCGCCAGCGCACCTAAAAACACTCTATTTTCATCTAAAAACTACTTTTGAGTGCATAAAAATGATCGGAAACGTGTGTTTATATGCTTAACTTGCTAACTGTAGTGAAAAAACACATGAAAACTCAGTATTTTTTTCGTTTTTTCCAAAAATTCAACCCGGAAGTCCGCTCGTAAATTTCGCCAGCGCACCTAAAAACACTCTATTTTCATCTAAAAACTACTTTTGAGTGCATAAAAATGATCGGAAACGTGTGTTTATATGCTTAACTTGCTAACTGTAGTGAAAAAACACATGAAAACTCAGTATTTTTTTCGTTTTTTCCAAAAATTCAACCCGGAAGTCCGCTCGTAAATTTCGCCAGCGCACCTAAAAACACTCTATTTTCATCTAAAAACTACTTTTGAGTGCATAAAAATGATCGGAAACGTGTGTTTATATGCTTAACTTGCTAACTGTAGTGAAAAAACACATGAAAACTCAGTATTTTTTTCGTTTTTTCCAAAAATTCGCAGCTCGTAAGTCTGGAACCTCGCAGATCAGAGCGCTCGTAATTCGGGGACTACCTGTATTCGGCCACAAAATTAACAAAAAAGAGAATGATCTTTTAATCCCTAAGACCACTTTTAAATCTCAAATACACGGGTGTGTCGCCACCGCATTTATACATAAAAGTAACCCAAATACATAAAACTAACGACTCACCGTCGAGTGGTTGACACAAAACACACAATAAAATCCTCCGGCCGCGTTAATTTGGCTTGAAACAGCGGGGTTCTCTGCGGATTTATCCAAGAAACCCAGCACAACCAGCTAGCCACAGAGTTAGCGTCCAGTTCACCTCTGACCCGGAAGATGTCAAGATTCTATAGGTAGTCAACAGATTTAATGAAAAGTAACTAAAATACATAAAACTAACGACTCACCGTCGAGTGGTCGACACAAAACACACAATAAAATCCTCCGGCCGCGTTAATTTGGCTTGAAACAGCGGGGTTCTCTGCGGATTTATCCAAGAAACCCAGCACAACCAGCTAGCCACAGAATTAGCCCCCGAGTTCACCTCTGACCCGGAAGATGTCAAGATGGAATAGTCCATTTTTAGTAGGGGGATACAGAAATCGACCGGTTTTTGTATTGCGTTTTTCAGTGGTGGGCATATGAACGCTAGGTAGCGCTAAAGCGCTAATCCGCTTACAGTGGACCTAAACTTTTTGTCAGCGTTTTTGTGAATTGACTAACTTTTATAATTCATAAGCGGATTTGTGCTATTTTTATTTAAAATGCAGTACCGCTAATAACTAATTATCTATCAGTAAAAACCAATAAACTTATTTACAAGCTCTTATGCTGCTTGTTTTACCTTTTTCCCCACCGTAAACAGCAGAGAGGAGGAAGGGTGTGAGGGGGAGGGGGGCAGAGCTGAGAACAGACTCGGATCTACCATGTAGGTAAATGCCTGGGGGTCCCATTTCAGCAGTGGCCCCGGCCCCGCCTCGCCCCGTGCAGTCACCTACATCACTAACATTGATCCTGCTTGTTAATGTACATTTAACATAAAAATAATTATAGTTACGATGAAAACGATCATTAAATACGCAATAAAAAAACGGTCGATTTCTTTATCCCCCTACTAAAAATGGACTATTCCATCTTGACATCTTCCGGGTCAGAGGTGAACTCGGGGGCTAATTCTGTGGCTACTGTTTGTGCTGGGTACTTGGATAAATCCGTAGAGAACCCCGCTGTTTCAAGCCAAATTAACGCGGCCGGAGGATTTTATTGTGTGTTTTGTGTCGACCATTTGACGGTGAGTCGTTATTTTTATGTATTTTAGTTACTTTTCATTAAATCTGTTGACTACCTATAGACGCTAACTCTGTGTCTGCCTGTTGGTAGTGCTGGGTTACTAATGGATAAATCCGTAGAGAACCCCGCTGTTTCAAGCCAAATTAACGTGGCCGGAGGATTTTATTGTGTGTTTTGTGTCGACCATTCGACGGCGAGTCGTTAGTTTCATGTATTTGGGTTACTTTTATGTATAAATGCGGTGGCGACACACCCGTGTATTTGAGATTTAAACGTGGTTTTAGGGATTAAAAGATCATTCTATTTTTTGTTAATTTCGTGGCCGAATAGAATATATGTACGTAAAGTATTAAATAAATCCTTTGATTTTTGTAATTTCATCCTTTTAGGATCATTTTTGTTACTTTTCAGTTGGCAGTGTAGTGCAAATATTGATAACGCTGCCGGCTATATATAAATATATATATATATATATATATATAATATATATATATAATATATATATATATATATATAATATATATATATAATATATATATATATATATATATATATATAATATATATATATATAAATATATAAATAGCGGATTAGATTAGCTTCCCCTAATTTTCATAAGACATTTGTGCTTTTGAAATTGTGGACCTAAAAAATTTAATAAGCGTTTTAGAAATTGTGGAACTATTTTTTTTATTAGCGTTGCCCAGCACTGGCATTTTTTAATTATCGTTTTCATTGTAACTATAATTATTTTTATGTTAAATGTACATTAACAAGCATGAGCAATGTTAGTGAGCCCCAAGCAAATGCATCATTTGCCTACATGGTAGA
>JBBPBX010009937.1:36691-58987 GCA_038048925.1 Garcialebias charrua
CAAGATGCCCACCACCATATATGAATGATCCCTATTGTTTGAAGAAAATGTGCTTTCTAGTTTCCATATTACCTGAAGTATAGTTTCCTCAAATGATTGGGGTGGCCGAAGAGTAATCTCTGGTGGCTAAGGCCATTGGCTCCACCACTGCATCTTGTTTGGGGTCACATTTCTCCCTCCCCTCACAGGATCCACTCTGTGCTGCCTCGGACAAGCAAAAAGAAAAGACTAACCTCCCTCTGTTCTTCTAAACATTGTAAGTCCTGAGTATGTTAGACTCAAAACATCAAGGTTTAATTCTCTGTTCAGTTCCAGTCCAGAAAGACACTCTTCTCCCAAACAAACATTCACTGTTCAAATCCCTCCACGGCATCGACGTACCACTTATATCTTGTTTTTTACAATATTATGATTAAACTTCTGGTATAACTGTACGGCATTCATCCAGGCCATGTGCGCTCATTTACTGTGATGAGGAAAGTTTCCCCACATCCTAAAAACTTGTATCTTTAGTCAATTTCAGCCTCTTGTTTTGCATCTGCTTAATGAAATGTGTCCTCTGGGCAGGACTCGTGGTCATTCTTCTTGAAGTCTTCACAGCAGGCCTGAGAACTCATCCCATCCATCAGCGCTCGCCTCCATCATCTCGCGGTTCATTTGGTAAGATTTTCTTACTTATTGATTTTCTTTTGTCCGTTATCTGGCAGGCGGTGAACAGAAAAAGAAAGAAAGATAAACGTGACATGGCTGGGCAGAGGCGCTGTCATTGTGCATGAATTTAGATAAGACATTTAAAGCTCACAGCTGAAGCATCATACATCAAGTTATTATCCATTGTCACCTCGTCTCCCCTCTTTAGCTCCTCACAAAGGGCAGCCCGGTCGCTTCTGAGCCGTCATTTGAATTCTGGGTTGCTTCCCAGAAAAGGTCTTATCTGGTTTGTTTAACAGGCCTTTGTGAATTTCTGGTGCCTTCAACACTTTTACATAACTGCACATGCTGGGGCAGTGTTCACATGCACTCAGACATCTTTTGTTTTTACCATCAGGGTAAATCTGTTAAATAATTAATAATTAACCTCCATCCAGACTGCGTTTACCACATGTCTTCTTGCATCGCTTTTCTTTTGACAAATTACTGTCGAGGTTCTCTTTACTCTTTGCTGGATTCCGAGAAGCTCCTGGTTTCTAAGAAGTGCTGCCGACGTTCTCTAGCTCTTCTTGTGCAGCATGATTTTTATTTATTTATTTAACCTGCACACCTTCTTTCAAATGCTGATTTGATTCAAGCAGCAATTTGTCAGGCACCGTTCTTTTTTGTCTTTGAAAATCAAGGTTCACCGACAACAAAAACAGACATAAAACAGTACGTTCTGGAATGTTAAAGTGTGTCATTCAGAGCAGTGAATCATATTAAAGACAACTTTTTCAATCTGTGACATTATCACGAGCTGGAAACCAAAATAATGGCATGTACCGTATTTTCCGGCATATAAGTCGCAGGTGTTTTTGCATAGATTTGTCAGTCCTGCGACAAACACCGAAGCGACTTACAGGTAGTCCTCGACTTACTACGGAGTTCCGTTCCTACGCGGCGTCGTAAAGCGAATTTCGACGTAGGTCGGAACTTACGTACATACAAAAAATAATAATAATTAAAAAACATGTACAGTATTGTACAGTCACAAAGCACTTAGCCTATCCTAACACAGTTTTTAAAGACCAAGGAGCAAGTTGAATCGTCTCCCTCCTACCTAGCAGGCTCCATTCACATAAAGGGAGCTAGCTGGCTAACTAGCTTGCTGTACGGTGGCCTACCTCTGTCCGTCTGTCCACCTAATATTTGTTTACGACATAAAACCGCCGTCCCTCTGCCGTGTTCCGTTGTAAAATCGCCATCAACCTCTGTCCAGAGCGTTTAATCTCAGTCTTTACCGTACTGGTTCTGCCGTGAAGCTCCGTCCAGAGCGGGTCTTCCTGTGTTTTTCAGCAGTTTCTGCCGTCAAGCTACTGCTTCTGCCGTCAAAACCGGAAGGAACTCGGAACTCGGCTTTCAAAATGAAAATTTTCAAAATATTTTTTTTTAATGGAGATGCGTGTCGTAACCCCGAAAAGTCGTAACTCAAGGCCGTTGTAAGTCGAGGACTACCTGTATATACGTTTCAAACTCCATAACTGTTGATAAGTGTTTGAGACTTGTGAAACTTCACGACTATCATCTAACGAACTGTGGGGTCTCCAACTCAACTCAAAATCTGCTGAGGTGGTTACGATGTGGGAGGGACAGAACATTAATGTGCCCAGCTTAGAGTGTATTTTTGCAAGTGTGCACACAAAAATAGTGAGTATTTCAAAAACGAACTCTGCAGAAGAAACCAGCCATGATTCAGTGAGGCTGTAACAAAGAAAAAGAAAACTGACCTGTTTTTGTTAGGGGGTGTAAATCGCCAGCTTTACCACAATACAATATTATATTGATTTGTTTGTAATACGATACGATATTTCTCAATATCACAAAGTCTGTCACGATACGATTTCGATTCTATTCGATTCACAAGTCTGCGATCGATGTATTGGGATATCAAATGCCCAACTCATTTACGTATACAGTACATCAATTTACAAAAACAATTCAAATGGCCCTATCACTAGGGCTTTATCAAAACAACGCCTCTCACATTGGGTGACTGAGGCCATTAAAAGGGCGTACAGTAGCAAAGGTCAACAGGTACCCTCTGGAGTGCACGCTCACTCGACAAGGGGCTTGGCCACTTCGTGGTCATTATTTAAGAGTGTACCAGTCGCAGACATCTATGCTGCTGCGAATTGGAGCTCATTAAACACTTTTGCAAAGCATTACAGTTTGGATGTTACTGCTGGTGACGTCACTCAGGTCCTTTCTAACACACAGTAGAAAGTAGCCTTGGGATGCCTGCTGGTCAAGGGCAGACGTTCACTCTAGCATGCATTTTACTGAGCATTTCAAGGGCGTGAATGGATTACGTTCCCATAGCAAGTATGTTGCACCGAGAGACCAGACTGAAAGGGAACTGAAAGTTATGCACCATAACTCATGTTCCCTGAAGGAAGGGAACGAGGTGCAACATATCTGGCCCTTTCAATGCTGAAAGCTTGGTGAAGTGCAATTTTGGAGAAAGATGGAGGGGCGCAAGCCGCTTAAGTACCCAGAGGGCGGGGCCTCTGGCGCGGCGGTGACGCCCCCTGCCGTAAAGGCGTGAGTATATTCCTTCAGGTAATTGCGCGGGGGTGCAATTCCCAGAGCAAGTATGTTGCACCTCGTTCCCTTCCTTCAGGGAACATGAGTTATGGTGCATAACTTTCAGTTATGTATAAAGCTCAGAACTACACACTACCTTCAGACATTCAAACTTGTTTTGTAAAAAGGAAAAGTTGCTACAATCTCAAGGGAACAGACATTTTTGTAAAACCACAGTACAGAACCAGTTTAAAGGGTCGGTCTACTTCAATACAGGGAATAGGTCTGTGGAACAGTTTGGAAAACGATGTAAAAAAGTGAAGTCAATGTCTATATTTAAGAAAATGATTAAGACTAAATTGTTGAAAAGATACATATAAATTTGTTTAATATGAAATGTACTAGAAACAAAAAATTGTGATGAGTTATTCATTTCGTTATGTTATTTATAGATGATTATTGTTAAAATTGATTGTTTGAATTTATTTGTTTTAAAGATGGGGCAGATATGATAAGATTTTTTTCTTCTTCTGCTACCTTTCATTTTATGTTTTGTTTTTCATGTAGTCTGTGAAATTGTTTTGTATTTTAAATCCAAAATTAATGAATAAAAAAAAAAAAACATGTTTAAAAATGCAAAAGACAGTGGGCGATGAGGCATTCCTTTAAAATCCACCTGCTGCCCTTGGGTCAGAATGACGTGTTTTAACTGAGGTCATTTTAAACCAATGGCAGCAGGAGGTTAATCCGTCTGACTGGTGTGAAGATTGAACGTTTTTAGACTCGTAGGGATCGTGTTGCATCCTGTAGCTGTGACAGGTCATGACAAAGAGTCTCGCATCCTAACTTTTTTATTTTCAAATTGTGTTGCAGTCTCTAATTCACACTTTACCTCCAGAGCATCTTTTTGCTGCAGTCATCAACAGATGACGTTTGTTTTCAGGCTCTTTTCTGCAGACTTGTTGTTTAAAGTGAGATGAGTTTGGGATGAGGGGATCATCCTGACTGATGGCTGGTGGGAGGCAGCTCTCAGTGCTCACCTCACTCCCACAGTTTGAATCCTCTCTGGAATGATAAACCCTGATTCTCACAATTTTCTTCCAGGATCACAAACCACTGTGATGATTGACATTTTCTGTTGTAACGTCATTCACATGCTATGTGAACCACACCAAATACAATTAATACTAGTTTATATTATATATATATATTATATTATATAATTAATACTAGTTTATATTATATATATATATATATTATATTATATAACTCAGTGTTTTAGTGTTTAAATGGTTACTGTTGCACCGAGGGACTGAGAGAAATGCAATTTCAATCCTGTGTATGTCCTGTGCATATTGCAGTTCTGACAATAAAGTTGACTTTGACTTTGATATTGGTGTGAATACACACAGTGTCATTGTGGGATTCTTGGTTTTTTCTGTCTGTTTGTCACTCTTCCTTCCACAGCCAATCACTCAACTCACCACACCTGCTGCCATTCTGAGGAGGACTGCTTACTCACCTATTTAAGCAGCTGCCAGACACCTCCTCAGCGCTGGGACATCTTCTTCCATTTGGACCTTCCACGGCCTGACTCTGGTCTTCTCCAAGACCTTCCTCATCCACGGGTCTCAACCTCTGTGGATCATTAGATGTCCTCATCTGCACCGTCTGGTCTCAGCCTGCTCCTCTCTCCAACTGGATCCTCTCACTCCACCTGCTGCAACCCCAGGAATCCCACCTTCAACTCTCCTCCAGAACACCTCCTGCAAAACAAAGTAAGGATTTCAATTCTTCAACTCAAGATTCAAAACCATCATACAACCCACGGATATATATACTCACCAACTCTCTCCCCTTCCTTTACAGCTGCTCGAGTACTTTTTTATCTGCACTGTAAATAAACTTCACTTAACTTTTGCCCTGCCTTGTGTCCTTACTTCCTTGGTCTGCTATTTGGGGTCAACGTTAAAACCAAACCTGATAGTCATTTTTATTCCCCAGGTTTCGAGTGAAGGCGAGCATGTGATCAGAAGTTCGCCAGTTCGATCCCCCGGACCTGCAACATCAAAATGGGAAAAGTGATCACTCACACCTGCCTCCACCCTCATTTGCCCCACTCTGGTCCCTTGAGCAAGGCCCTCAGCCCCCACCATCTCCTCCCCCGGGCGCCCTGGATGGCAGCTCCATGCTCCACACAGAGGGCTGTGGTAGCTCGGTGGTAAATGGACTGTACTTGTACAGCTCTTTTCCGTCTTATCAACACACTCAAAGCTCTTTACAACATGTGCCTCATTTACCCGTTCATACATCATCTACTAGATCTATACACAGACTAATCAGAGCTTTATCACATTCAGACACTGATGGGACACACATCAGAGACAATGAGTGGTTTAGTGTCTTGCCCAGAGGCACTCCAGCATGTGACCGCTGGTAGAATCGAACTCCCAACTCTCCCATTGGAGGATACCTGCTCTAACCAGTCCGCCACAGCTGCCCTGTGGTGATCCTCTGTGTCACGAGGGGCATCTGGCATAAAAACAACTGCCAGGTCGTCGTGTGAGTTAGTTCGCCATGGAGACCCCCTGAAGAAGGGATCAGCCGAAAGAAGAAGAAGAAGGAAGAGTTTAGAAACCCTACATTCAGCTCGTCCCTACTTCTGTTTCCGAACAGATGAGAGAACCCCACAGTGTTTTCTCAGTGAGTTCTCCTCATGTTCAACATTTTCTTTGGATCACATTAGCCACCTCAGATTAATTAGCACGTTGCATAGCAACAGAGGATCCATCCTTGTGTGTGTTGAGCTTTGACTGTGCACAGCAAGAGAGCAGTTCACAGCAGTGTTTTTGTTTGTGCATGAGGCAATAGAGTCGTCCGGTACGCAGCCACAGACACCGTGGCACGTCGAGGCGGAAGCAGTCTTAGGTCATTAACTAAGATAATGATTGCATATCTTGACACGTTTGTTTTCCAACACACAGGAAGATGAGGGAGGAGTTGGGTCTATATATATATATATATATATATATCCTGTGGGGGCGGGTCTGTGGGTCCCCACATCCACTACACTATTAAACATTCTTAAGGGGAAATCTCATAGTGACAAACACAGATGTTCAGATCCAGGTGTTTATCAGACACACACTCAGTTGGTTGTGGTGGCCACTAAATACATCTTGTATCACCATTTACCATATAAAATACTTTCTAATGATGTTATAAGTATCATTATACTGTATAAGTTGTTTTGTTGTTGTGGTTTCTCTGTTTTGTCTTTTTTTTCGTTCCGCAGATCTAGAGGCAGACTTCAATGATGTTCTCTTTATACCTCTCTCTCTCTCTCCTCTACTCCTATCTCCTTTTTTCCCTTTTAACTCTTCTCTCACTTTTCTACCTTTGTTTTCTTCTTTGTCTTTTCATCCCTGTGTCCATTACATCTAATAAAGTTTTATTTATACATCAAGCAGAGCGTTGAGACCAGCCATAATGCTATGCTTGTGAAAGTAAATCTGTTGGGCATCACCTCGACACTCAGACAATAATTCTGAGTGCCATCAATGCCAAACAGGACATGGGGAAAAAAAAAAAGTACCTCGCCCGTCGTCCCCGCCCGGCTTCGGGCTCATGAAGCCGCCCACCAGCACCTTTGTCTCGGGTGTAGTAACTCCCGCAGTCCGAGCTCATGGTGGAACAGAACCAGCAGCTGGAGTCAGAGAGGGGGAGAGACAGGAGCGTCCTCCCTCGCTCACTCCGGCCCCTGCGTCCATACATGATCACCCGCCCGCTGTCTTTTAGCAGCATGTCTCCTGAACCACTGGACCGAGTTGAACGAATCTCTCAGAGAAGATTTACAGCATGGACCTCTACAACTGCTTAACTTGTAGAGTCAGTCCCATACAAGATGTTTGCCACAGCTAAGTAATCTTAGAAACCAATCAAATGCTATAACTCAGCAAATTCTGTAACTACGGAGGTGAAACTGGGTGTGGTAGTAGCTGAGACTCTCCCTCAAAGAAGTGCATATCTTTTAAGATCTCTTGTGTAGTGATACACCTAACCTCTGATATTTTAGGCTTGACCTTCAAGCACACCTCTCTGCATCTCTTTGAAACTCTAAGTGTTACACCTTCTTGAAGCCCTCAAGGAGACGATTGGACACTTATATTGGTTAACAATTATTATGAATTAATGGACACTAATTAATCAGATTGAACTTTCTCTTTAATGTGTGTTAATTCAGAATTGATCAACAGTATATTTTTGTCATTTAATGATGATTTTACTAAGCTGGTATATTTTAAATATGACAAAGTTAAGAGAACATCTCAGAATGATCGTGCTTTAAACTGTCTGCTCTATGCAGAATAAGTGTCTAAAGTTGAATGAACAATCCTTCGTATTTGTTTGAACTGTTTTTGTTTCGAAGGAAAAGTGCTAGACATAGCTTGCTTTCGGTCTCCCGTCCTTTCTAAAAACAATGAATCTGTTCTCAAAACAAAGTACTGACTTGTTCACATGCACCTGCATCTTCTCACGTATGTTTTCTATGTTTTGTCTACCCTATCATCTGTCACTCAAACTCACTCACTTGCAAAGTCACTCCTTCTCTAGTGATGGACAGCCAATCAGCAGGAAGTATGTGACTAAGTCACACCCCCTTCTTAAAGGGCACTTCCTGCATTTTTTGTTTTAGAGTTTTTTGGAGAGAACTAACTCAACTGGTTTCTCTCCTCTGAAAAAGCTGGAGACGTTCCGGTCATGTGTCAACTCGACCCACGTTTCAGCTGGAATCATAGTAAAGCCTTACTGTGATCCTTTCACTCATTTCTGAAAGAATTTGTTTTCTGAAGTTTTACTTTGAAAGTTCAGCCAGTAGCTGGTCCTGTTCCTGCCGGTGAAAGCGTGCTCCTGGCTCGTCTGATCCAGTCATACACGCACGAAGTCGACTGGACCTCAACGGGACAACACAGTCCGTTAGTGTCCACAAACTTCTCTGTCCTCACCTCCAAGGGACTATCGTCACCAGGTAAAGAGGCTTTGTTTGTATGCTGCACGTGTCGGAGGTACAGCCGGATCCGTATGGGAAGGTGCCACTCTGGTTGTTTCAAATAATTAATTTCAGTTAACTTAGCTTTCATCTTCTTCCTCCTATTTCTTCTTTTCATAAGCTATTAATCTGTCAAGTAATGTGCCAACAGTTTAAGTTCCTAATTGTCTGTTTGTTTTAATTTGAATTCTTGTCAACGTAGTTATTAAATCAGAGCTAATATCGATACAAATGTTTAATGTAATTTTTGTGATAGTTTCAATAAAAGGTCTATTTTTTTGGTAGACCAACATAAGTTGAAGCCTCTCGTGAAATTACATTTTTCCTAATTACAGTAAAAGCAATTTAGTATCGGAAAAAGGAAGAACTCGCGCATTGGTGGCAGTTTGTGCAATTAAACTCTGCTCAGATCTGCGCATCTACAATAATGGTGGTCCAGTAAGTGTTTAAATACCTTACAGCCACATTATTTCATTACATTTTGTGGCCGCATACGGTCTTATTTCATTACACTTGCATATGACTTTATTTACAAGGTTTGACCAAATACAGCTCTGCCATGAAAGGTGTGGAGCAATATGCATAAATTAAAAAAATTAAATATATTTTTTCATTTAATGGGATGAAATAATGTCATCACAACATAAGTGATTAAAACTTTAAATATAACAATAATTTTGGTTTGTTTTACCCAATAAAGAACATATACAGTACTCATGAGGGGGGGGGGGGTTACTTTTTTTTTATTGTACACAACGCATCAACTTTAATATTACTCATGACTGGGACAGTACTGGATACTATAAAGTAAAATGTTAACGAAAAATAAAATGCTTTGGACAGGTGTCGCCATTTTGTAGTTTTCTCTCAATAAGCCTACACCGTATACCTGCTCATGACGAATACATTTCCCAGAAGCCAACAGGGCACCGCCCAGAAGCCCATTTCCTTCTGCTGAAATACTAGCGGGAAAGTTTTGATCTGATCAGAAAAAGTTTGACGCTTATTACAGTGAAATCAAAAAGGCGTTCAATACAAGATCAACTGGACTTTATTTGTTACAGAAGACGTTTCGACCTCTATCCAGAGGGATTTATCAATTCAATGCACAGACTGTGTGCATGTGGAGTTATAACAGTCTTAAGGCTCGGATATAGTCGCGCTTTGGTCCACAAGCTGGAGCGCGCGGGCAGCGCGCGCACTGTGCTGTGCGGCTTCATGCGTTTATAGTGTAGCACGGCAGCGCATGTCAAAGTGCTGTTCTTTTACTGACCAGCAGGTGGCAGTACCCTCTAAAACCTGTGCATATGTTGCAAGAAAGGGTGTAGAAGAAGAAATCTACCGTAGAAGAAGAACTGTTTGAAATCACACAACAAAAACAAATGACTTTCTGCTCGCTCGGGGGATTAAATACATTTGTATCAAATAAAAAACATTCCTCCATGCGTCGCGACGCCGTTTCCACGACCACAGCGGCGCAGACAGCTGCAGGCTCTGGCGTGAAGGCTGTCGGTGAGGTCCCTACCCGACCTGTCAATCAATTCGGCGCGCGCGCTAGGCTTGCGGAGCTTCAAAATCTGGGAGGTGCACGACCACGCGCGAAGCCAACGCGCTGGCCAAAGCGCGGGGGCGGGGACTTCGCGATTGCGTCACTTTGGCCGCGCGCTCTCTCGCGCCCTATGCGACGCGTCAACTATATCCTAAGCTTAAGGAGTCACGCACCAACATATGTAAATTGCAAGCTGAGGTAACACATACATGGAAATTGACAGATCACACCTTAAAGGGGACCAAAGATGCAAAATTCACTTTTTAATGTTTTTTTTTACTCAACTTTGGTTATGTACTTCTTAAAAAAAACAGTCCTAGGGTCAAAAAAATGCACCCAGTGGTATATTTACTCTAAGTATATTTATTTTTCAGTGATATAAATGTCTCGTTTTCAAATCCTGGCGCTTGTGATGTCACAAGCCGTAGGACAACCCACCCCAACCTGAGTCCAGCCCCTCACCTAGCAACCCCTGGTGATGCTCCACCCACTTCAGTATAAAAGACGTCACGGTTGTTTTTCCTGAGTTCATCTCAGAGTTCGATGTTTCGTTGTTGTTAAAATGCAGTACCGCTAATAACTAATTATCTATCAGTAAAAACGAAAAAACTTATTTACGGGCTCTTAAATCAACCGGACGACTGCTCACGGACCATATCCGTTCAGCGCCGGATGTGGTCCGTCAAAAAAAGCGGTCCCCGCTAGAGAGAGCGTGTATAGCAGTTAGCAGCCAGTGTGTTACTCTGCAGCCTTATTGCTTGTTTTCGAAGAGTCAGACGAAGAGTTTTTAACATGGAGGGTGAACTTATGGATGTTTCTCAGCGGCCTACGCGACGCGTCAGCGCCTCATTTGCCCTGCTCAAAATGGCGTCTGCCTCTGGGTCTGACTCAGGGTCCCCTTTGGAGGGCGGAGTTAATGTAAACAGATTTTTGAAGGGCGTGGCCTTCAGAGCTCATTCAGAACGGAAGTCAGAAAAGGCAGAACTATAAAGGGGAAATTTTATTATCTAAGAATTATTTTGTGCATTAAATTGAATGAACATGGTCTGGATGACATACCATAAAAATTTATAGGACCAATAATTTGTCCCCTTTAACAGTAGGGGGTTCCCTTGAGGTCTCTGACAGAAGACACACAACTGTATGTAAACTATTACAGTGACTTTGTGGCAAATGCATGAACCCGTTTTTCAGCAAATTTTTTAGATGTTTCTCATTTTTGTGATATTACACAGGTGGAAAAAGGTTCTAGTAATGTTTTTAATGTGGGGGATAAAAGACATGTCCTGATCAAAAATAACACCAAGATTTGTAACATTAGTCCTGGACTGTGGTGGACAGGAGCGTATGAGCAGCCTGCAGATGGACAGGTGCAACCTTTCCCTCAGCACAGGTCTTCTCAAGCGTGGCTGGGAGGATGCGGCGTAGCAGAGCAGGTGGACATCGATTCAGAAGACACGATGTCCCCTGCAGGCCTGCTGGGATCTGATTGAACCTGACTCACCTTTTCCAGTGCATTATTTGCCGTGCCGCTGCCCACAACACACAGACCACTGATGCTTCAACTTAAAAAAGAGAAAATGGAAAGATAAAAGAAGTCATACTGTTGCCTTTCATGTCAGAGTTTTGAGTTAAGATCATCTTATGTAGCTGAAGTGATGGAGCTTTTGCCAGTCTGACCACAACTTTACATTTTGTATGATCTCATGAAACGTGCATGGAGTGTGTGGCCACACAGTCAACCAGGACCACATTTTTAGCTCAATATCTGTAAACTTCCCTCAGATATTTGTTGACTAAAACATCAAGAGCCCAAAACACAGGAAGGTAACTGTCATAGAAAAAAAGGGATTCCCAAAACAACCGTGTGTAAGCTTTGTCATATTTATCTACAAAGCTTTGGAGAACAGCCAGCAATCACAGAAGATCAATGCTTTCACCTGTCTGGTCTGAGGCTCTGACCATTCTGACTTCCTGAATAGAAAAAAAAATCAGCTGTGAAGAACTTCAGCTGCCAGGTCCTCCCTGCTTATCAAAACCAGTTGCAGACTGAAGCAGGAGGGAATCTGGAAGGCCAAGCACTCCCGAAGAAACACGTCACTGTAGTCACATCAGTCAGACCCTGTGTTAATAGAATTATCTCTTGCTGTCCCTTTACTGACTGGTCACATGAAGACTGATTATTAGTTTAGTTTATTTATTCATTCATTTTATAATAAAATAGAAAACAATTAACATGTACAGGTAGTCCCCGACTTACGAGCGAGTTCCGTTACAACGAGGCGCTCGTAACACGGAAATCTCGTAATTTGGAACGGCCGCCACGTGTCTCGTAAGTCCGGAATTTCGCTCGTAAGTTGGAACGGTTTTGCTAGCGCGACTACAAACACTCGTTTTTCATCGAAAAACTGCTTATGAGTGCATAAAAATGATCGGAAACGTGTGTCCACATGTTTAGCTAACGAACTGTGGTGAAAAAACACAGAAAAACTCAGTATTTTTTGCGTTTTTTCCAAAAATTTGCCAGCTCGTAAGTCTGGATCCTCGTAAGTTAGAGCGCTCGTAAGTTGGGGACTACCTGTATACAATAAGAAAAAGAAAAAAATATATAAAATGAAAGGCAGCAGATGAAGAAAAAATCTTATTATATCTGCCTCTTATTCTCTAATAAACTATTCAAATAACCAATTTATTTAAATACCAAAACAAAATGAACAACTCATTTAACTTCCTTTATCTCATACAATTACTCATTAAAATCCATTCAGATATATGTTTTTAACAATTTAACCTTAACCATTATTTTAAATACAAACATTGATTTAGCTTCTTTAACATCTGTCTCAAAGTCCTTCCATAACCCAACTCCTTGAATTATGGTAGACCTTCCCTTTAAAGCTGCAGTATGTAGCTTTTTTTATGAACGTATTTCTTCACTCTGTCACTACCTCCTGACAGACTGATGTTAGCCAGGTAATCTCTGAAAAAAAATTAAAAAAAATATTGTCCCCTTGCTTCTCCAGGTGGTAAATAAGCATTTCTAAAAAGAAAAGGTGACCCGCCATTTTCCAGCCAATAAAAACAGAGTTTGTAACCAGCCAATAAAAACAGAGCTTGAATTTGAATCAGCCAATAAAAACAGAGCTTGAATTTGAAATTCAACAGACCACAAGGGGGCAGAGCCACATATGGCTCTGAGGGGGAGGGATCAGAATGCTTTGCCTGTTGAAAATATTTCTAACTGCTGCAGTTCTACAGAAACTGCATACTGAACCTTTAAAACATATCTGTCCCTTTAAGATTATAACAACTCTTTTGACAAAATACATCTGAATATTTGAAGGCAGTGTATTATTCTGAGCTCTATACATAACTGACAAAATATTATAATCCACCAAATCATAGAACTTCAGCAATTTCATTTGATAAAATAATATACTTGATTATTACATACAGTAAGGTGTTTTTTTAACAACCAGGAACAGCTGATTAACATATGAAAAGCTCAAATACCTCAACTACAGCCCCAAATCCCAAATGAGTTGAAAAGGAGGAGCCGTGGATGAATTCCCGTCCACCTGGCAGTGGTGCTCGAGTACCTGACCACTGAGACGGGAGGACCGGGATCATCCTCCAGCATCTTCAGATGTCCGTGGTGATGAGGAGCTTGGCCGACTGATGGGAGGAGTGACCATCGCTCAGGGAGGAGTTCTACCCGGCATTTAGGCAGTCCTGCTGCCCAGGAGGACCGAGAGGCCCACCGGACCTGACAATAATCTGGATCTGGGTGGACGGATTGGTATCTGTGGCCATTTCGTTGGATTTCAGAATCAGAGAATCAGAATATCTTTATTGACATTGCACCAGGTACAACGCGAACATGTACGCACAGTCGTCCTGAAAGGGGGACTACGTGTGTGAAGCTGCAGCAGTTAATCTGCGCTGCCATCTCATCCCTTATCAGAATGGTAATCTTAGATATGAAAAAGGAGAAAACTGTGAGGGTAGATAGTGGTATTACAAAAAAGATCTTTTAAATCTTGTCTATTAGGACACGACATGAGACATCAAAAAACTCTACCAGCAAGCACATTCAAGACAAATTACATATGCATTTGAGGTCCAAGCGGTGAGATTAGTCCATGAGCCTTTTTCCAGATCAGCCACAGTTCTGACGATGTTTTCCAGCCAGCGTTTCTGATAAGCGCTGCAGGAGATCCTTCCTGCCCACAGCTATCGGCATCTAAAACTCTTGAATTTAACCAGGATGATGAGCTACGGCAACACTTAAATTCCCTTTGGTATTAATAAAGTATTTTTGAATTGAATTGAATTGAAGGATCATGGAACATTTTTAATATTGTTCATAATAACAATAAAAGAACAGTGAAAATTCTGGAGCATGGTGAGTGCAAATAATACACGTTCCCTTACAGTAACACGACCATGAAGGGAATAAACCTTAAAAATAAACTTGACTGCCAATTAATAACCAAAACACGCACATCATGACATTTAGTTATACTGTACAAAGTTGCAGTCGTGCATTCAGTGACTCCTTTCACTACAATCATGAGATATTTTTGCTCAAAGGTAAACAGGGTTGACTCCAACAATTGTTGCCAAGGTTTTAACCAAGGGTGCTGTGCAACGTGTTGCAATCTACGGTAAGTAAGTATGTGTTGGGGACTATGCTCAGTTACTACCACACCAAATCTGAGCTCATTATCTGTCAAATTTAATGAGTTCAAGCTACTTTTGTTGGCTAAGAGCGCCGTGCAGAGACAGCTATTTTCAGTGGAGATGATTCTAAAAGTTAATCAGTTGTAGATGTGAACCCAGTGGTGCCGTCCTAAAAGTTTCATCAAATTCATTCACTGATTTATGAGATACTTTGTTGCTACTGAAGACACACACCCACAGACATGGGCAAAACATTATCACTCTGCTTTTGCCTTCAGTGGCAGGTGATAAAAGGTGTGGAAGAAAATATACAGAAAACATAGAACATGATCCAGTCAGGAGCTGATCGTCTGCAACCTTTACGGTCAAAAGAGCCATTTTTGCGCCTTCGTTCACTAAATTAAATGTGTCCAGAGCCACAACAACCTGCTACAACTGTGATTATCAAGTGGTGGCCCGTGGACCACTTTAGATTTGTTGGACGGGGCTTTTGTGGCCACTAGGAGCCATATTATTATTGATTTTACTTGTATTATCACTTGTTTTATTTTTGATTTTGTAGCACTTTGAGATATTTGTTAATGAAAGTGTGTTATAAATTAAATTAATTATTATTATTATTATATCTTAAAAAGCTAAAAATAGCAAATAATTTTTAACATTTATTGATATTTTTATAATTTAAAACAAAAGACCAGATTTTTGTAAAGAAGGAAAAAATAAAATAAATTGTATTTTTTAACTAATTTTTATTTATTTAAACAAACTATTAACTATGCAGACCTATGTGATTCTTTTTAATTGCTGGAAAAAAAAATAGAAATAAAGCATAAAGTTAAAGTGAGTATTTTATTCCTTGTAGTTCTAGTAATGGCATATGTGCAAAATAAATGACCACAAAGCAGAAAAATTAAAACGGCTAAAACTAGCTTTATTTTTGTTTATTTTTATTTTGTTTGTATAACAACCAATAGTCGACGTTGTGTCATTTCATATTATACCACATTGTTGTCGTGCTCTACTTTCGTGTGATTTTCCAGTATTATACCCACTGGTGCAAAAAGGTGTTTCAGTTTAAAAAGAACAAAAAACTGTCAGTTCCTTGAGCAGTTCTTAGTGAAGAGTTTAGTCTGTTTCTGTTTAGGTGAAGATGGAGCCAAGATGGTCTAGTGGCAGGGTTTTTGACTACGGACCCGAAGGTCGCGGGTTCGCGCCCCGGCCACTACCCAGCTTGGGGTGTCTATGAGTGCACACCTATTTCTCCAGCTCCCCGGGCGCTTTCGGGCTGCTCACTGCACCACCTGGTAGGTGGTTGGGTTAAATGCAGAGACGAATTTCGTCTGTGTATGGGAAACATACGCAGATGACAGGAATAGACATTATTATTATTATTATTATTATATAGAACAAATGTTGGAATTGATAAAGACAGAATTTGTCAAGATACAAACTTGGTTTAAAATAAATAAATTATCATTAAATCTAGAAAAAACTAATTACATGATATTCAGTAATAAAAAGAAAACTGTTGATGTTCCACTCAAAATTGAGGATGTTGAGATTTGTAGAGTGAGTGAGGTGAAGTTTTTGGGTGTTATCATTGATGACAAACTGACATGGAAACAACACATAAATTCTGTAAGAATAAAAATAGCTAAATCGATAGCAGTACTGTACAAAGTCAGAGACCTATTGAATGATAAAGCTCTGTATTTGTTGTATAACACAATCATTGTTCCACACTTAATCTATTGTATTGATGTTTGGGGGAATGCGTGTAAAACAATCACAAAGCCTATTTTTGTATTACAGAAAAGAGCTGTAAGAATTATCACTAGAAAACATTACCGTCATCCATCAAGTACATTATTTTATCAACTGAAGTTATTGAAGTTCCATGATTTGGTAGACTATAATATTTTATCAGTTATGTATAGGGCTCAAAATAATGCATTACCTTTAAATATCCAAATGCATTTTGTTAAAAGACAAAGTTGTTATAATCTTAAGGGAACAGAGATGTTTGTAAAACCACAATTCAGAACCAGTTTGAAGGGACGTTCTACCTCAATCCAGGGAATTAGATTATGGAATGGCTTGGAGAATGTAGTTAAAAATGCCAAGTCAATGTTTACATTTAAGAAAATGATCAAAACAAATGTGTTAAAAAAATATATGAAATAACGTAATGTGTATTGTATTAGTTAGAAAATTAGAAAGAGTTAGTCATTTTGTACTGTTGGTTGAAGATTATTATTGTTTACATGGTTGATTATTGTTGTTTAATCTGATTGTTGGAAGTAAGGGGCAGATATAATAAGATTTATTCTTCTTTCTGCTACCTTTCATTTTTTTATATTTTGTACATTATCATTTATGAGATTGTCTTGTATTGTTTCTTTTGTAAAAACAATGAACAAATTTAATAAACATAAAATTCAGTTTTATGTTAGTTTTGCTCAAAGCTTGAAAGAGCTGCTGCAGAGGGACCAAAGAGCCGCAGGTTGCAGACCCCTGGTCTGACCAAACCAGCCAGTTGGTTACAAACCCTCCACAGCAGCGGTGAAGCCTATTTAAGACTTTTGTACAAATATTGTAATGTAAAATCTTTGCTTGTAATTGTTTTACAAGCCCCTGAGAAAAACAAGTCCAGTCTGAGCTCCAAGATGGATAAAAATCAGTTTCTAGCATTTTTTTCGTGCCTTATCTGTTCAGAGAAACAAAACTGGCTTCAGTTTCCATCAGAACATATCAGTTTAACAACCCCTGTCGACTAATTGTGTTTGCATGGCTCTTTCATGAGGAAAAGTCTGCCACTGAAAAAAAAGAAAAGCTTTCTTTCCCCCCTGAGAGCAGCTTTGTATTACGATCCAATCTAGGAGACATTTAATTAAGGTCTATAACTCTTCACTAAGAACTGCTCAAGGAACTGACAGTTTTTTGTTCTTTTTAAACTGAAACACCTTTTTGCACCAGTGGGTATAATACTGGAAAATCACACAAAAGTAGAGCACGACAACAATGTGGTATACTGTAATATGAAATGACACAACATAATCCTTCTACCTGTTCATTTGTTTTTAAGAAGCGACTTGACGTTTTCTCAGACTCTTTATCAGTGAATTAGACAATCTTCTTTACTTGATATATTGTTTTTTTATCATTTGCAGAAACTGACCCTGGTTGTGTTCAGGGCACGGGGAACGATCACTTCAAGGCAAAAGTCTCTGTTTTGTTTGTGACTTTGACTTCAGGAGGCTGCTGGACGCTGCAGCTACAGTTCTTCTCGGTGTGGCCATCCTTAATGAGCCTGGGAACGCAGTTGGATTAACTGGGGATAATTGGAATGGGACTGCAATCACCGTTTCAATTAGAATGTAGCTACAGTTATCTTGCTCCCCGCCTGATAGGTGATTTGCTATCTGTTAATTTCAAATTAGAGTATTAGTCTTACTCTGACGTTTAATCTCACAAGTCAGGTCAGAACTCTAAATCTTCTGTTTGGATCGGCCACATCAGGCCTCACGTTCATCTGCAGACTACCGTATTTTCCGTTGTATAGGTCGCACCGTTGTATAGGTCGCAGTGTCCAATATTTATCAATAAATTGGAAAAATCCATAAATAGGTCGCACCTACGTCACCGCCGACGTAACGCGTCATCCACCGCTGAAGCGCCGCGTGACCGCTGAGTCAACCCGGCAATATGGACCGAGTGTTTAGCTCTGCTGCTAATGTCTGCCAGAAGCTAACAAAGCTAAACACGAGAGGAGTCCGTCTCTCAGAACACGGATAAAAAATCGAATTTTAGGTCAAATGTTTTCTCGAGACCATAGTAACGTACATTAAAGCTCCTATAATTACACTCTGTAAGCCGAAAAAATATACACCGAGTGGTTTCGAAGCTATTTATAACAAATACAGAAGCTAACACTAGAAGCTAAATGCTACAAAAAGATTGTTTTTTTATTTTTTTATCTCAAACATCTAATAAAGGTACTCACTTGTAAACGTCCACACTGTGATTCCATTCCATTCTGTAAGTTTCAGAAAAATCCGCTGAGTGGTTCTTGATTATCTTGCTGACAAACAGCAAACAAACAGAGCTAACATAAGCTACATCCAACCCAGGAGGCAGACAGAATCAGTCCGAGCAGAGGAGCTTTTTTTCGGGCACATGAGCTGGAAACGGTCTACTTCTTCTTCTTGGGTCGGTGTACTCCTCTGGAAGTGGTACTGCACTGCGCCCCTAGCGGCCGAAAGTGGTACTGCACCATTTTATGCAAAAGTGAAAAAGGGTCATAACTCAGCCAAAAATTGGTCTAAAAATATGGGGAAAAATCCATAAATAGGTCGCACTGGTGTATAGGTCGCAGGCCTTGAAAAAACCCATTAAAAGGTGCGACCTATACACCGAAAAATACGGTACCTGTGTTCCATTAACGTCAACGTAACTACCAGATCGAAGCTAACATGTTGTGTAATGTGCATGAGTTGTTCTTGACTCTCAACTACCACCACACCAGATTTTAAGCCCGTATATGTAAAACTGACCAAGTTAGATCCATTTATGTGTTAGCTAATGTCCATTCCACTTGATTAATACTGTACTCAGAATTCCACTCTTTTTGTGGACTTTTTAGGTTGTGTGAGAAAAGCACTGCGTTAAAGCTTTCCACGTATTTGTAACCCTTACTCTCGCTCAAATCCAGAGTGCTTGATTACAACAACCTTTACAGCTGGGATGCATTCGTATGGCCCCGTTTAAAGACGAATAACGTACAAAAAACAGGGTTTTAAAGACATTTTAACTTGATTACACTTTAACACATAGCATCAGGTCATCATGGGCATACTGAACGTGGACGTGCATTAAAGTTGAAATGTCTTTAAAACCTGCAGCTGAATGTACACAAACTTGGTGAGAAACATGCTTTGAATTAGCTTTGAATGTGTGGAATTAAAATAAGCAAATAGGTGAAATGTTGCTTTTTGTGTGTTAATCGCCTTAAAACAGGAGCCATCCACAACGGCGCAAGTAAAGTTGTATTCAAGCACTCTGGATTTGTAAGGTTTCTGAATCTGGGGAAGGCTTTACCGTAGTGTTGTCAACTGGGGTGGGGGGTTAAACGAAGCGTGTTCTATTCATACAAGGAGAGCTGTTGGTCAGGCTCTTAAATACTTGTTGAATCAACTGTTTGAAAATGTAGGTAAACATAGAGGTTTAACAACCCGTTAAAATACATCAGAATGCAGGAAATGACATTACTTTTTTCTTTCTTTTTAAATTAGGTGGAGGACACCAGTGTGTGTCTCTCCCACCCCTACCCCTGACGCCAATGGCTTCTACCACACCAAACTTCTTCTCAGTGTTTCTAATCTTAGCTAATTTATAGCCATGTGTGTTTTCAGCTGTGGTGATGACAGTGTCTTAAGATTGAAACATTCCTCTGGTTCATGAAATATTTTGCAAACATAAAAACACAGTTGACTCCAAAAAGTAATTGCAATTTTTAAACAAAGATCTTGAGCAGCTGGTAAGCTGACTGAGTTATAGCAACGGTTGTGCTCATTCAAACTTTATTTAGATAGGTTCATCCCATTGAGCCTGGATGACTCATTATTATTATTTAAATGTATTCATTTCAAATTTAAAAGAACACAAACAATTATTTACAATTCCACGTAAATAAAATAAATTTAAAAAAAAAGTACATGAAATGAAAGGAAGCAGTATAGAAGATAAAATCTTATTGTGTCTGCCCCTTCTTTAACAAAAGTACAGGTAATTCAAACAATCAATTCAAACAACAGTAATCCACAAAAAAATTACACAATAAATAACTCATCATACTCTACTATACATACATTTTGATACAAACCAATTTTTTTTTTTTTCCAGAAACCTAATTATATTCATTTTCTTAAACAACTCAACTCATTTACGAGAGACCTGGAGTTTAGTTTCATTTAGTTTACCTAACTGTGGTGGCCATTTTAAATGGGGTTGACTCTAAAAAGTTACTTAGTTGTAGATGTACATAACAAGGCCGTCATTATAAATGAAACATGGTTTTCGACTGATTTACCTGTTAGAAGAAAGGTTCAGATTACTTTCCAGGAATTTCATTGAAATCAGTTCTTTGATTTTTTAGATATTTTGCTAACAAATGAACACACTCACTCACAGGCATGCGCCTTTGTAGCTTGGGTGGTAGGCGACAACGTAAAGTAATGCAGCGTTACACTTTTCTTGTGCTTCTTTTTTTCTTATGCAATTTGCATAAACGTCTCTTATGGACAAAATATTTTTGTTCCATCTGTTAAATTAATTTTTAAAAATCATGTTGTTTTTACTAGCCAAAGAGTGTAGACTACTTTAATGCCTAATTACTAATTTCAGTTCTTCTGATAATCTCAGACGACCTGATTAAAATTATTTTTTCATGATCTCCTGTTATGATTGATGGTGTTGAGATCTGTCGTGTGAGTGAAGTGAAGTTTTTGGGTGTTATCATTGATGACAAACTGACATGGAAACATCACATAAATTCTGTTAGGACAAATATAGCTAAATCTATTGCAGTATTATACAAAGTTAGGAACTTGTTAAATGATAACGCTCTGTATTTGATATATAACACAATTATTGTTCCACACATAATTTATTGTATTGATGTTTGGGGTAAAGCTTGTAAAACATTTACAGAGCCTGCAGAAAAGAGCTGTAAGAATCATCACTAGAAAACATTACTGTCAACCATCAAGCACATTATTTCACCAATTGAAGTTATTAAAGTTTCATGACTTAGTGGATTATGATATTCTGTCAGTTATGTATAGAGCTCATAAAAATGAACTACCGTTGAATATCAAAATACATTTTGTTGAACGTCAAAGCTATTATAATCTTAAGGGAACAGAGATTTTTGTAAAACCAAAATACTGTATAGAACTAGTTTGAAAGGTCAGTCAACCTCAATCCAGGGATATGGATTGTGGAACAATTTGGAGACTGAAATTAAAAATGCTAAATAAATTATTACATTTAAGAATATGATCAAAACTAAATTATTGCAAATATATATGAAATATTATTTTGTGTGTTATTTTGTAGTTCGATAATTTTACGAGTTCTTTTTTATTCTGATACTTGTCTGATGATTTTTTGTTTGAATTGACTGTTTGAAAAAGGGGGCAGATATAATGAGAATTTTTCTTCATTCTGCTACCCTTCATTTTATTTTTATATTGTATAGTCTCAAGTGTGTGGGATTGTTTTGTGTTGTACATTACAGTACAGTATTTTTAAAATGAATACATTTGAATAAAAAAATAAAAATTCTGACCACTAGGTGGGAGCAGAGACTAAAACGTCGCCGGTGTGTTTGTTTGACATGAAGGAAAAAAAGACAGCGAAGAAGAGGAGGACACAGAGCTAGAATACATAGAACACGTTTTGGTAAGTAAAATAAATAAAATCGATCAAAACTTTGAAGCGGATCAAAGTAAATGGTGTGTATTTACATTTTTGAATATAAATTCAGGCAGTGAAACTATTTATTTACCCATACATGAAGACAAATTGCTCAAACACGAAGCGACAGCTTATCTATGAAACGCATGTCTACAGGAAGCTGCTGTATTGTTTTGATAAAGGAAATCATTTTTCTAGCTAAAGCTGCGGAGGAGATTAAATCAGGTCAGTCTCTCATAATTTAATTTAATCCGTGGAGTTATTTGTTTGTGCTAATTCGATCACATTTCTAACAGTGTCACTAAAGATAAAACCGGTTTTA
>JBBPBX010009938.1:11957-24787 GCA_038048925.1 Garcialebias charrua
TTTGACCAACCATAACCTTCTTTCTTTTATAAGAATTTTTCCCTGTTTCCAAACTGTGATCCACCTCAACTCAAAAACAATCAGACTGTCCCCTTGGAGTGTAGCACATTCTAAAAATTGTATCATTTCATAAATACTGCATTGCACACAATTTCATTGTGCAAAGTACACTTATCACCAGTGGAGATGTCCGCCATGGTTTGCAGCAGAAGCCTCAGCTATCCGAGTGTTTGTGTTTGTGCAGATGTGTGTGAGCCAGGAAAAAAGACAATGCCACCAGGCAATCACATGTGTGCTGAGCTGAAATACCCGGCCACCCACTCCTCTGCTTTTATCACCTCTCTCATAATTGGGTTGGTTAACATACTGCCGTGTATTCAGTCATATTGACTCAGAGCTTAATCTCATTACTATTGAGCTTGCGCCTCTGCTTGCCCCAGGTGACACTTGTAAGTCCAGAGTTATGGCCCTAACCATTTGGAGGAAATTAGCTGTGGATACGTTGGTTCTCGCTCTCCACCCTCTGTGTGGAAATATTTAGCAGGCAGGGTGGGACATAACATTGTAAGAAATGGACTTGGAAGCACAATGTTCTGCACAGCGTTCCAAGCCAAAATGTGAAAAGGGAAGAGCAGAACGAGGTGCAGCATGTGTTAGTTTGTCTGACAGTCCATTACGGCTGATAGACATTTCACTTACCAAAGTCAAATATAAAAGTCCAGCATTCATTAATATGAGGAAGGGTCCAAGGAATCAAACTCACCATCTGGTTAAGACGACAGTATAATCTACAACTCATGATTAGGTCTAAGGAGTGGAATTTCGCTTTAATCTTTTTCAGGCCTTGAAATTTCCATCTGCGCCGCTCGGCACATCATTTTTCTTCAAGACAAATGTGCTGTTTTTCATGTTCCAAAATTAGATCAGAAGAAAACGATTAATCATGTCATGGCCTGGGAAAGGAAACAAAGATCTGATTTTCCTCTCTTCCCTCTCTCCCTCTCCACCCATGTCCCTCCCATTTTCTTATTTCTTCCTTTTCCGCCCCTCCAGCCTTAACTCATCTCCTCTGTAAGACCTCCCTGCCTCCTTCTTCCATCTCCTATTCTCTGCTTTCTTTCGGCTGTTTTTAGTTCACCTATTCTGGATGGGGTGGCTGAGCCACATTTTTCCCCTGTCTTTGCGTGTAACCATTTCTTTTCCTACCCATTCCTGTGCCATGACTTAAAAAATAGTATGCGGGATTTAGGATTAAAGGTGCAGTCTGTAAGTTTTCTAAAAATATATTTTTAACATATTTCTTCACTCTGTCACTATCTCCTGACAGACTGATGTTAGACAAAGTAATCTTTGAAAAAACTATAGTCCCCTTGCTTCTCCAGGTGTTACTAAAAGCATTTCTAAAAACCCACAGTGACCCACCGTTAACCAGCCAATAAAAACAGAGTTTTTAACCAGCCAATAAAAACAGAGCTTCTCACGCCCCTAACCCACGCCCCCGCCTGTCCCAGCCCCAGCGGCCGCGCACGTTCTCGTTCAAAGGATTGCAAAGCGATGCAAAACTGTTTTGTATGTGACACAAATGTATTAAATTCCCCTTCTTCATCCCTGATCTGGACTTTTCTTTTGTTTTTTTGCCAAAAGTCAAGTGATCGCTTCCTCCTCCGCTGACTCCATGACTGAAATGATGAGGAAATGAATGAATTTGTCACGAGCAAATTAAACTGCAGGTTCAACGTGGCTGCGCGAGGCTCTGCAGATTTCCTGGTGTTCTGGTGTGCTGGACCAGTGCTCCATGTTTTTATTTTATTTTTTAGAACGTTTTATTAACATATAAACACAGAATATGGCAGCGACTGCGAGAGGACATACAGTGGAGGCGGAGCTGAAGGCCGAGATACACTTGAGCGTCCTCAGGTACGCCACTCTACGCGCGCATTTTGTGCGCATGTGTTTTGCTGCTATACTTCAGAAACTATCAGCTTTCAAACGCTCGCGTTCTCCTTGTTGTAATATGAGCAGCTGCGCACGGAGGGGACTCAACTGAGCTCGCTGATTGGTCACTTGCTGACACGCCTACTGAAATGATTGACAGACAGCTTTCTCAGTCAGCTCATGTAGCTCCTTGAAGACCGCGGCGGTGTTCATGCGGTGTTTCTACTATATATGTTATAAAAAGTTCTCTCAGAAATAAAAATAATAACAGGGAGTGCTTTTCCTGCAGCACACAGCCCACCAGGGATATTTAAAACATCGCGCACCCAGGTAGGACCTGAATTCATTCATTTCATTCATGGAGTGAACGGAGGAAGAAGTCAAATGCTTAACAGACTACTGTACAAGGGCAAAAGCAAACAATGTCCCAGGGACCCATCTCTGCCTGATGCCCTCAATAAGTTTTATGCATGTTTTGAAGATCCAAACAGACCAGCTAGCACCAGGCTCACCTCATCACCAGACGAGGAGCACCTCAAAGTGACCGCAGCAGAAGTGAGAGGTAGTCTCAGAAGGATCAACCCTCATAAAGCTACGGGTCCAGACAACATCCCAGGGAAAGTTCTGAAGGAATGTGCGGACCAGCTCTGTGAGGTGCTGGCTGACGTCTTCACCACCTCACTTTCACTGGAGTCAGTTCCCACCTGCCTGAAGACTGCCACCATCATCCCAGTCCCAAAAAGCTCCACAGTGACTGGTCTGAATGACTATAGACCGGTGGCTCTCACCCCGATAGTCGCTAAATGTTTTGAGAAACTGGTCATGTCCCACATCAAGACAACCGTCAACATCAGCGAGGACCCTCATCAATATGCATACCGCGAGAACCGATCAACAGAGGACGCCATCTCCTCTGTGGTCCACACTGCTCTCACCCACCTGGATCAGAAGGACTCATACGTGCGTCTGCTCTTTGTGGACTTCACATCTGCCTTCAACACCATGATCCCCCAAACTCTGATAGACAAACTATCCACACTTGGACTAAGCCCCTCCATCTGTAACTGGGTACTAGACTTCTTAACAAACAGACCACAGTCCGTGAAGATCCACAACTTCTCCTCCTCCACCATCACCCTCAGCACTGGCTCTCCTCAAGGATGTGTGCTGAGCCCTCTTCTGTTCACTCTGCTCACATATGATTGTACAGCCACACATCCAGGCTGTCATATTGTTAAGTTTGCAGATGATACAGCTGTGGTGGGATGCATCACAGATAATGATGAATCCAGCTACAGACAGGAGGTGGAACATCTGGAGAGCTGGTGCAAAGAGAACAACCTTCACATGAATGTGAAGAAGACGAAGGAGATGATTGTGGACTTCAGAAGGAACAAACACACCCACACCCCACTGTATATAGGTGGATCTGCGGTGGAGGTGGTCTCCAGCTACAAGTACCTGGGTGTACACTTGAATGATAACCTCAGCTGGAGCAACAACACCACCAGCCTGATCAAGAAAGGACATCAAAGACTCTACTTCCTCAGACGGCTGAGACGAGCTGGTCTGAGAAGCTCAGTCCTCACCTCGTTCTACAGGTGTGCAGTGGAGAGCGTCCTGTGCTCCAGCATCAACGTGTGGCATGGAGGCTGCACAGTTGCAGAGAGGAAAGCTCTACAGAGAGTGGTGAAGGCTGCACAGAAGTCTGTGGGAGTCAGTCTCCCCACCATCACAGACATTTACACCTCCAGATGCAGAAAAAGAGCCACCTGCATCATGAAAGACCTCACTCACCCAGCACACTCACTCTTTGCACCACTCCCCTCGGGACGGAGGTTGAGGAGCATCAAATGTAGAACCACTAGACTGAGGAACAGCTTCTACCCTGAGGCTGTCAGACTCATGAATAAATAAATAATAAGAATAAACACTGCAAAATGTCACATCATGTTGATACTGATCTGTTTCTTGTTGCTGCGTTCATCTGTGACCATCTGCTCATAATGACTCATGTTCGTGCTGCTGTTTATAATGATGTTTTTCTACTACATTAGGGCTTAGTGTATTACTAGCTGATGTCTCTCTTAGTTAATCCTAGATGTTATTATTGTTTTTCTCTTGCATTTGTTGTTGGATGTAACTGGGACCCTGTGTACATAATCTCGTTTTCAACACATGTACTACATGCGGTGCAAATGACAATAAATTCTCTCTGACTCTGACTCTGACTCTGATTACTTGACTTTAGGCAAAAAAACAAAAGAAAAGGCCCGATCAGCGATAAAGAAGGGGAATTTATTTCATTTGTGTAACATACAAAACAGTCCGGCGCCGGGGAAGTTTATGGTCAGACACCGCGCTTCGCGCACGCGGACGTAAAAAAAAAGCTTTGCGCGTACGTGCCCTGAGGGGCTACGCGGGGCTACGCTTTTGCCTTGGCGTACGTACGTTGCGTATAGGCGTATCGTGAGAACGCTCGAGTGTATCTCGCCCTTAAGGAGGCTGAGCTGAATTTCAGCAAGAGCAAGGGGGAGCAGAGCCATATATGCTCTGAGGGGGAGGGACCAGAATGCTTTCCCTGTTGAAATTTTTTCTAAGTGCTGCGTTCTACAGAAACTTACAGACTGCACCTTTAATATGAAATGACGATAAGTCTTCAATTAGCATAGTCTCCTCCATCCTTTCCTGCCACGGTGAACAGATGCCAGCCTGTTTGTATATACCACCACAACCAAATTTAAACTGAGAAGAGTGCAAGTCACCAGGACTGCAAATTAGTGAGGCCACACAACTGTCAGGTGCTGGCCTCCTCTGACAGTTGTAGCCCATTACAGGAACATTGATGTTTTCACAGAGTGACAAAAAGGATTCCTTTTCCCCCCCACCCCTCCGCACAGAGGACCTGTCTGTCAGCCGGCTCTCAAGTCATAACAAATCACTGGCACTCAGCTGAGGCTGAGCATTGGGAGCGTCAGGGGAAGATAAATGACCTGCAGGCCTTTGAAGTGCTTTGGCAGTTCAGATGGCTCGGCGACGCTGACAGAGAAATATACACAACAGCGTAACCAATAATGAGAACATTAAACATTCCTGCCTCCTGACAGGCTGACAGGAAAGCCCAGCCTGGCATCAATCATCTTCTGAGGCATAACCTTGACAATAAGTCTCCTCTCTGCCTCCAGCTCTCACCTCGTACTCTCCAGACTCCATTACCCAGACTGCACTAGCTGCCAGGCTCAAGGCGGATATGATAGCAGGGTGAAGATGACAGCAGGGAGGCAGAGAAAGAAGAGCGAGGGCCACAATCAGGACACAAGACAAGATTGTTGAGTTGATGGCAAATGTGGGCCAAAACACCCATACAGTACATGTCAGGGCACAACATTTGGACTTGTCACAAACAATCTGCTCCCTTCTGACTTTTCTGTCACTGTGTAGTCACTGTTTCCAGCTTTGTATTTAAGCTGTATTCGTTCTAGTTTGCCCAAATAAGGATACCTTTATGTTGTAAATGGTATTCATGCAGTGTGAATCTAAAAACATTGCTCGGTCACATTTTAATCAGTCAAGAATGAAACCTAACTACCGTATTTTCCGGAATATAGGTTGCGGTTTTTTGCCTAATTTGCATGCCCTGCGACCTATAGAGAGGTGAGACCTGTTTATGGATTTTTTCCCATATTTTTAGACACATTTTTGGCTCAGATATGACTGTTTTTCATTTTGGCAAAAAATGGTGCAGTACCACTTTTGTCCGCTAGGGGACACTTCCAGAGAGTCCACCGACCGTTTCCAGCTCATGTGTCCGAAAAAAGCCTCCTCTGCTCGGACTGACACTGTCGCTGCCCGGCCTCCTGCTCTGGAGGTAACTTCTGTCTGCTATGTTTGTTAGCTGTTTGTTAGCAAGATAAGTCAAGAACCACAGGACAGATTTTTATCAAACTTACAGAATGTAGTCACTGTATGGACATTTACAACTGACTAGCTTTATGAGATGTTTGAGATTTAAAAAATCGATCTTTTAGCATACAGTAGTTGTTAGCGGTTAGCTACCGTAAACGGATACTATTTAGATAAATAACTCATGATCCACAGGACAGATTTTTTTCAAATTTACAGAATGTAATCACTGTATGGACATTTACCACTGACTAGCTTTATGAGATGTTTGAGATTTAAAAAAAATCGATGTTTTTTTGGACATAAACGTGTTGCGTTAGCCTCGTTGTATTTCTGTGTAAATTTTAGCAAATAGCTCATAAACCACTCAGCGAATTTTCTTTCAGCTTACAGAATGTAATTATTTGGGGTTCATTTACAAACTGTTGACCTGTATGAGACATTTGAGATAAAATTTGTTGTTTTATTTTGTTGTTTTATAGACGTAATCGTGTCATGTTAGCTTAGGTTATTTTCCTGCTACTATTTGTCTAAATAGCTCATAAACCACTCAGCGGATTTTCTTTCAGCTTATGTAATTATTTGGGTTTCATTTACAAACTGTTGACCTGTATGAGACATTTGAGATAAAATTCGATTTATTTATAATTTATTTTCGCAGTGCACGCGATCGTTTGGAAGACGTCAAAGCGAAACAATTTAAATCCAGCAGTTTTGACCATTTCGTGAATTTATTAAGGAACGAGCTCAGGAACCCTTGTGCTATAATGTAAGCTATAATTTTTAGCAAACAAATAATTGTTTTTACCATGTTAAAGGTTCAGTATGCAGTTTCTGTAGAACTGCAGCACTTAGAAATATTTTCAACAGGCAAAGCATTCTGATCCCTCCCCCTCAGAGCCATATGTGGCTCTGCCCCCTTGTGGTCTGTTGAATTTCAAATTCAAGCTCTGTTTTTATTGGCTGATTCAAATTCAAGCTCTGTTTTTATTGGCTGGTTACAAACTCTGTTTTTATTGGCTGGAAAATGGCGGGTCACCTTTTCTTTTTAGAAATGCTTATTTACCACCTGGAGAAGCAAGGGGACAATATTTTTTTTTAATTTTTTTCAGAGATTACCTGGCTAACATCAGTCTGTCAGGAGGTAGTGACAGAGTGAAGAAATATGTTCATAAAAAAAGCTACATACTGAAGCTTTAATCTTCTTAAAGCCTTGCTGTGCGCTCCTGTGGCAGACATTTGCAGCCGATCTAAACACTCGGTCCACATTTCCGGGTTGTCTCAGCGGTGACGCGTCACGTCAGCGGTGGATGACGTAAATGCAATCTGTATTAAGGTGCGACCCGTTAATGGATTTCTCCAATTTTTGGCAATAATTGGACAAAGCGATCTATATAACGGTGCGACTTATATTCCGGAAAATACGGTAAATGCATTTAAACAAAAAGGTACAAACTGTATTCATAAAGCTCAACTGAATTGGAAATAAGACCTGTCCTGCAGGTGAAATGTAATATATTCAGTGTTATCACTCATTACGAAAGGCAAAGTCAGATAAATAATGTCTTTGTCCATGTTTTCCATGTATGTATTTGTCTTTTATTAAAATACCCCATGAATGATTGGACATATTTTAATGAATCTCTCGTAAAATCATCATTGGTTGTACAGCAAATTGACGTTAGGATTCAGTCCAATTCAAGATCACCACCAAAGCCAGCTGAACCTAAAAAACAAACAAAAAATGGTTATAATGTAAAAAAAAAAAAAAAAAAATGTGTAGACTCAATCATCCAGGTAGATAACACAAAAAAGGTTAAATCATTTCAACTGGACTGGTTTATTTAAGGGAGAAACGTTTCATCTTCCATGCGGAAAACTTCATCAGTCTGTGGCCTGCCATCAGACCTGTCCCATAAGTAGCCTTCATTGTTGTTTCAAGCCAAACTCCTGTTGGCATCTCAGAAGCAGGCTTTTAACAGATGCAAAAGAACCCATCTGTCCAAAACACTCAATCATCTTGATTAACAATCAAATGTTTTAGGCCACAAGAGATTCCAACAGGAGGTTGGCTTGAAACACAATAATGAAGTTTATGGGACAGATCTGATTGGCAGGCCACAGACTGATGAAGTTTTCCCGAAGTTTTTTTGTGGTTATAACGTAGTTACTTTTGCAGGTATCGATGTAGAATTATGTGTGGTAGTACTTTGTAGCTGAGGCAGATCCCCAACACATATTTTGAGTGCTAAAGATTAAACAAGATCTTTGTTTAAAATCTGCAGTCATATTTTTCTGATACTAGCAAAATATGAACCATTGGCTGCATTTTATTGAAACTTTCAGAGAGAAATTATCGGGTGTACATCAATAAAATAATAAAATTTGGAGCCAACCCAGTTTGAGATGCTTGCAGCAGCCAACTCATTTTTGAAAACACAGAATTAGCTAAACTTCAGCCAGTTTCCCAGATACTTTGCTAAAGTTTGGATTCGTTGTTGCTAAAATTCATTCATTACACATTGTCCAAGATCATTACTTTAATCTTTAGCCTTAATTATTGGAGTCATTTCTGTTTGTTTGTTTGTTTGTTTGTTTGTTAGCAAGATATTGCATTGTTCAATAGAAGGATCTAAATGAAGCTTGGCTAATTGACATTAGCCAACAACAACAAAATGCTGTAACTCGGTCAGTTATGCAGATATTGAGCCACTGTAAATTGTATGTCACATTGTACAGTATATATGTTTTAGGATGATATCTCACAATATTGCATGAATTGCATGGGTGACATCAATGGGTGGCACTTAGCTTTGCTTAGCGAGAGAAGACGAGACTGATTGGAAGGTCACTGGTTCAGCTCCCCAGATCGACAAAATCCACATGTGGATGGGAAAGTTGAAGCACCCACACCTACCTCCAACCTCATTTGCCCCACCCTGGGCCCTTGAACAAGGTCTTTAACCCCCACCACATGCTCCCCTGGGTGCCCTGGATGGCAGCCCTCTGTTCCACACAGAGGGTCGTGGTAGCTCGGTGGTCTGTGATTGCGTCTTCATGTAAGTTAGTTTGCTCTGGAGACCCCTGAGAAAGGGAATAGCTGAAAGAAAAGGAAAAAAAAATGCATGAAATAGTCCAAAACATAAATTTCAATGTTTCGCTAAAACTGTTGTTTCTCAACATTCAAGTTCATCCCAGTCCAAAAAGAAATGCCTTTAACTGTGTCTTCTTCTTTAATAAGTCAAGATAACTTGGAAATATTTCACTTCTTATCCATGGAAATACATTTGGTCTAACAGTAGAATAATTAAACATTTCTGAGCTGAGAGCAAACTGAGCACATTGGTCTCTCACCACTGAAACAGTAGGAGCAAACTCCCCCACACAAAGTGTCAGAAAGTGTCTCACTTGTGTTTCCCTCATTAGCTATCTGCATGTAAATCAACACAGACAAGCTGACCCCTGAAATGTTTATGCTCTCTGGTTTCCATCACTTGTGCCCCGCCCCAGCTGGTCATTTTCTTGCTGCACTAGAAGAGATGATTTATGCGGAATGAAGACATGCCCCCTCTGACTCGCACAGTTGTGACAAGGTATGCCGACGATGTGCGTTGCAATGGCGCAAGCAACCTTTCAAGAGAGTATTTTTTTACCCTCTTATTGGAAGAGCAATAAATATCTCAACGACAGGGCCTTCTCATGGTTACAAAGCTTACCTGCAACTGAGCTGGATAATTAGCAAGTCTTGAAGATGATGTACGACTTTCATTACCCTTTGGGACAGGAGGACACACTAAATGAGGACACAGTTAATTGTCGTGCAAAGCAATCCGGTACTAGGGGAAATTGCAGGCCCTGCCTCTTCCTCTCTGTCCTCATCCCTTGCCTTTTCGTCACAGGTCAAAAGAAGATATTTTTTTGGTGGGTCTGGAATATTCCTTTCAAGCCTAGCTCACTGCCTTCAGGAGTTCACATGCTGTTCATAAATCAGGAGCTGCTTAAACGTGAAACTACCATGAGTCATCAATATGTAATCAGTTGAGTGACAGCATCCATTACATTACACTCTCAATTAAGTTCTCTTCTGTGCTTCCTTTTTTTTCTTTCACCATGACCCTGTCCTTTATCTTGCTGTCTTTACGTTTCATTTTGAAATCCAAACTGTTTCAGGCACAGTGTGGATTTAAAACAAAAGCTGGTATAACCATAAGATCTTCCTTTCTGCCAGGCATTTGTGTGAGGGAGAAAGAGAGAGGCCACAAGCTTAGTGGATATGAAAAGTGTTTCCAGAGGCAGCCCTTTCAGGAGTGCTGTTGGTATGGAGGCTAATGTCTTAGATTGTGGGGTTACATACTTTATGCTGACATCCATGACAGCGACAAAGCCCCGCTCCCCTGCTGACATGCCAATTCAATTCAAGCAAGCTGCTCATTCATTAAAGGATAGCGGAAGGCTTGGATAGTAGTGGTTTTGCATGTGCGTGGGTTGGGATCGAGTCAAGGGGTCCTGACTTTAACTTACTGCTTTTGTGCTCAAACTCTAACTTCAATGTAATGCTTAGATTTATCCTTACATCTGTTTATTTAAATTTGTTACCTGCTCAAGTTAGGACAGCTGGGAGCTTAGAAATACAAAGAAATGGTTTCAAGTTACACTGTACTTAGAAATCATCGTTTTCACAGCAAATTTGTTGCACGTTTGCCTGTTAACACATCAGGCAGATATGGAGCAACATTGACATTAAGTTGAATTCTTGTCTCTTGCCACCTGTCAGATATAGATTACTGTTAAAATGTTCCAGCACTTTACATGCTTGGATTATTCTTCATCAATCAGCACCATCAGGGAGGTGTTGGACTGGGCACCAAATCATTCAACAGGATGAAACAAAAAACTCCACACGTAGCTGGAGTCAGTAAGTAGAAGAACAAGAGTTTGGCAGCAAATGTAAGCCTTACAGGAACATTATTTTAGTTTATAATAAACTCTTAAAGGAGATATTTTTCTGTTTAGTTAGTCTTCCACTGTGTTTACTATCTTGTTGCTACTTTAGTCGTTCTGTAATTCAGTAACAAGCAGGCATCATTCAGATGGTTTTATAAATGGGGTTCACACAAACATGCGGATTATAGATGCCAAAACCTAGTTGTGACAAAAAAACACATGTGACAAGGATATAAGCATCTTTTAAGGCAATATCATCTATAATTAAAATGGAAAAATGGAAAAGTAATAGCAAAAGATGAAGCTCTCAATTTAACCATTGATCTACGTTCCTACCCTCATCTATAGTCATGAGCTTTGGGTAGTGATGAAAAGAACGAGATCACGGATACAAGCAGCTGAAATGAGTTTTCTCAGCAGGGTGTCTGCCTTAGAGGTAGGGTGAGAAGTTTGGTCATCCAAGAGGGACTCAGAAGCCGTTTTCGCACTGCACGGTCCTCCCCGGCCCCACCCGGCTTCTAACCCGGGTTCGTGTTGTTCGCATTTGCCTTCTCGGGCCGGCGGCAGCCCGAGTTTTGGAACCCCACCGACGGAGGTTCTAATCGGGCCGAGCTCCCGGGCCCAGTTTGACGTCATGTACTGCTCATCATTTGATTTGTTGTTTGCAGCAGGGGCAGGACTGCTGCGTGTTGAGTCATCAACTCGTTCTAACAACAACCTCAGCGCAAGCTGAATTTCATTAAAATTTAACTACAGAAACCCCTAAAAAATACATTTGTTAGCTGAATATATATATTAGTGTTTCTGAGTTTAATTTTTGTTAATAACTGATTACAAATCAGCTTATTTCACATGGGCGTAGCCAGGATTTTCTGAGGGGCAATCCGTTAAAAGGAAAAGTGGAACTACAAAATGCAAGATACCCGGTGGTTGACTGGTAGAGCGTTGGGTTGGCGCTCCGAGCCTTTTCTCGACTCGGGTTCGAACCTCGGTTGAACTTATTTTACGTTTGTCTTTTATTGGATAAAAAAAGGAGTTTGTGTTATGCCTGTGGTTAACACTCCACTCTCAGAGTTAGAACTCTCCACCCACTTCTAGGCGGCTCTCCGCACAATGCGAAATGAGCGGGGGCGGGCCAGGCTGGGCTCAGGGACAACCCGGACGAGCTGGGCCGGGGAGAGCTGTGCAGTGCGAAAAAATGGCTAGAGTAGAGTAGAGTGGAGTTCCTGCATTGAACAGCTTTTTGACTCAGAGTAGAGCCGCTGCTTCTCCACGTCGAGAGGAGCCAGTTGAGGTGGTTCAGGCATCTGGTTAGGATGCCTCCTGTGCACCTCCCTGGTGAGGTGTTCCAGACACATCCCACCAGGAGGAGACCCAGAGGAAGACCCAGGACACGCTGGAGAGATTATGTTTCTCAGCTGGCCTGGGAACGTCTTGGGATTCCCTCCGAGAAACTGGCCCAAGTGGCTGGGGCGAGGGAAGTCTGTGCCTCCCTACTTAGGCTGCTACCTCCGCGACTTGACCACGGATAAGCGGAAGACAATGGATGGATAGGTGGATAGATAATGTTTATGTAACATACATTGAATCATATTTAACTCTACAACTTGACACTCCTGTGGGCATGTGCATCCACTCTCTTGATGTTTAATTTTTATTGGTGTTTTATCTGTTTTACTTGTCGTTTTATTGCACAGTACTTTAAATTGAGTTTTAGTTCACTGTGTGTTAGTTTTGTAGCACTGTTTTTATGCTTTCTTTTATCTTGTTTGTAACTGATGTTCAGCACTTTGTTTCAGCTGTGGCCGTGTTAAAGCACTTTATAAATAAAGCTGATGATGATGACGACACATTCAGTCTTTTTGCTTGCCAAAAGGGATGCAACTTTTTTTTATTTTGTCCACAAGACTAGTGGACGGATTAGCATTTAGTCATGATTGCTTCTGTAACATATCTGTTAAAAATACATATAATATTCTTGTGTTACACTACATATATTTGTCACAGTGATATTCTTCATGTTAGTGTTTGGCTCAGTTTCCACCCCC
>JBBPBX010009938.1:24802-36129 GCA_038048925.1 Garcialebias charrua
CCACTCACACACACACATACACACACACACACACACGCACACTTCTGTCCTGCATTGTTCTTAAACTTGGGGAAGGAGGCAGTCATACTTTTAGACAAAGCATATTTTGTGCAGTGGAAAACACGTTTTGCTGCCCCCACCCCCACACACACACATAAGCTGATTATTAGAGTAAATATTGTATTGTGCCCACAATCAACAGTTCCCATTTTCTGCCTGTCACATTTACTAATCTGAGTAGGAACAACATAAGAAGTTTTAGTTCTCATCACCTGTGGTGACTGTGACGTGCGTTTCAAAACTACAAGTCCCAGCGGTCTGAGTGAAATGACGTGTTCTGACAACTGGAAGCCTCATACACACCTTGAGCAGCTGCGATCAGACATGGAACAGAATAAAAAGCAAGTTGTTTATCTGTTTACAGCAGAGCAGAGAGCTCTCATCGTGCTGAGACGTTTTAATCAAAAGACTAAAGACAACCATCTGGAATGTCATCCTAAATGGTACGAGTGAGTTCTGTGATTTAATACTGTCTGCTGTCGTACGTTCACTGTGCAGAAAATGTCATTTGTCTTCACTCCCACATGCATGCATACATCTTTTCCAGTTAATATTGAGTTTGCTTTGTTTTTCTGCATGGGGGAATAAAAAAGAATGCAATGATGACAAAAACCATTTTGTTAACCGTTGATAAAAACAGGGACAAAACTGGAACTTTAGTGGCTTTTACTGATTTTTACCAATAAATCCACACCTTCAAAATCATCTCACTGTTACACATTTTAGATAATGCAGTATTTAAACAATAGTTCAGATATTTTGAAATGAAGTTCTGTGGAAAGGTGTAAGGTTCAACATAATACCCAGATAATATGGACTGAAAGGAACAAACGCCAGGATCAGTAAGAATAGATAAGGATTAATTTATAGTGAAACATCAGCAAAGGCACAGGGAGGAATGGGAACCCTGGAGAGTAAGAAAAGGGTGAGTATGGTAAGTTCTGAATATGGTAAATTTTGCAGATAATTTTTCTCTCTTACAGATGAGCTTTGAGGATCGTCGAGGGAACAGGAGTCCAAAGGTTCCAGGAGTATAAAGGAGGGTGTCCAAGGTGAGTCCGGTTGAGGTAGGCAAGTGGTAAGAAGGCAAGGAGACTGCTGAGGAGGTCACGAGGGAATCCAAGGCCAAAACAAGAGGAGTTCAAGATCAGCATACAGCTGAAGTTGATAGTGAAACATGTAAGAACACCAAAATTAGACTTTTCTTTATCTTTAGGTAAAGCAAGGCAGATGCACAACTACTGTACCTGTCATGTTTGTGCCCCCACCTGTCTTAGTTTCTGCTCCTTCATGACAAAGTCCCTGTTTTTCCCAGTTTCTGCTCCTTCATGACAAAGTCCCTGTTTTTCCCTGCTTTAATTCATGCCTTCATGTTTTTGTTTATCCTGCTTCATGCTCTGCTGTAGCCACTCTTCACTACACCCACTCTACATCAATCAGACCTGATTCCATGCACCTGTTCAGCTCACTACTTCAGCTCCATGTTCACAGTCTTTCAGTGCCAGATTAGTCAATACCTGGTGTTCGTAGATGTCCAGCGTCCATACCATAGCCTTGCCTGTCTCTATTGGTTTGACCTCACACCTGTCTTCTGGTTTCCTCACCTTAATCCTTACTTGTTCTGGACTCTGTCTTCTGACGACAGCAACAACTCTGCTTATGGTTATCATGACTTCATTCTTTGGATGACGTTTTGGATTTGGATTCAGATCGCTGCCCAACGGTTCTTGACCCAAGCCTGCTTCACCAGACCCTGTTGGATAACCTCTAAAACTGTAATCTGCTTGAATGCTAGAACTTCTGCTGTCTGCTTACAGCCCATGACGCCATTAATTGTCTAAAGGATTAACTCTCAAACTCAACTGTGAAGGTTAGTGACTCTGAACTTTATTACCGTCTGAACCTTCACAGTCCTACCCAAGTTCACTGACTCTCATATGTCTGCAAATTACACCCGTGCCCGGAACCAAACCCCTTCCAACGGCGGTTCATCAATAAATCGTTTTAACCATTCCTATTGTTCAGTGTCGTGCACAAATCCCCCAAAAAACAATCTTGTCACTACCATGCAATGCAACAGTGGTGAAGATCAGTCATCTGCAGCCTTTTAACTTCCTGCCTCTCATCAAGGGGGATGATCCACAGGTGTGTTTGACTGGTATACCATCATGTGACTTCTGGCTGTGGAGCGAACTGAACTCCTACAAAAGGTAATCCACAATCATCTATTTTAGTAGATAGCTTTTTCAATAACCTAAATTTGAAGGGAAAAAATATATTTATGAATAAACTGTCAAAGGGATAAAACTCTAATCTGAAAACACTACTTTATAAACTTTTACAACACTGTCAGTTTTGCATCTATGACTTTTTCTTGTAAAATATATTATAGTTCTTTTTGCATCAAAAAGGCTACAGCTGGCTGCTGCTGTTCATATATAAAATAGCATAGACCTATAAAATTCTATATAAATAACAATGTAATGCAACAGTGAGTAACCTTCACATTCTCTCAGTCATTTTCTATATTTTACATCCGAATCGGGGACATTTGGTATTTAACCGTTCAGTTGTTGCTGCCCTTTACAACAATAATGCCAAATACTGAGAAGCAGCTCCACCACTAAATAGCTTCTCCAGAGCCTATTAATAAACTCTCAGAGCTTTAAATAAGGTCTTTATGGAACTATTTTGCTTTCTGCTAATGAAGCGTTTGCTTCTCTGCCATTTTGTCAGTTTGTGGAGCGTCACTAACCCCAGACACAAAAAGGCTTTTGAGCTGTCAGGAAGAGTTTTGTTTGTCTCTGTCTGAAAAGCTGATCTGAGACATGTTGGTTTCAGATCCAGATGAAACAAACCCAGTCCGGTGATGGGAGGTTGTGTCCTCTTACTTCACAAAAGGTAATCATTCAGTCAAACAGCTGGGCTGCTTCTGCTCTTATGCCTACTTGACTTAATTTACTTCGTAAAAATACATATTTTGATTTGATTACAAGATTAATTGCACCTTAGAGCACATCTATTTTAAGCTGCGTGACATTTAGGGCTTCATCACATTAATAATACCTGAAAAGTTTTTTTTTTACTTGAAAGAGAAGGTTTTTTTATTAAACTGTACAAACGTGTTTGTTTAATTTGTCTTTCATTATTATTTGTTTTTACCTGTTCTTTTGACATCGTCTTCACATCTATGCCCACAAAAATCAAATCCCATTTTTTTGTCAGAGCTCAGTGGATCTATTTTTTGTAATTTTATTTGTTCTGACAGTGGGTGAACTCTGCTGTTAGGTGAATTCCTTGTTGTTCCGGCAGAGCTGCGCATTGAACGCAGCAGGAACTGAGCAGGTCTCGGTGATGCCTCGTGTTTATCTCAAGGTGAGAATTGTTTTTGTTCTCACAATTTTCACAACCCATCTCCCTTCTTGGCCTGCTGCTCAGAGGCGCACATATGAAGAGAAGGTGAAAGATTCAGGCTGAGACATCTTTCTTTGGTCTCTTTTTTTCCTTCCATGTGTGCATTTTTTGACTGCAAGGAAATTTAAGGTCTTTTAGTGTATAATCCTTCCTATGGTACAACCTAAAAGTGTCTTTATATAAAAATCAGGTTATGAGCTCCGTTAGGTTAGAGTTAAACAAACTATATCCTGCTCTGCAGCACAAAGTTCTACTTTGTTTATAGTGAGGATGCACATAGCACATATGTTGGGTTTAAATACCAAACACTGCATGGAACAAGAGTTTTATTACTCATTATGAAATGTGCACATTCTTTCCAAAGTTAACCATGTGGTCAAACACCTTGGTGAAAGAGATTTGTTCATGTAACAGAAGAAACAATAACCAAATTCCTGTGGTTTTATTGGTTTTAAGAAAACTCAGAAGGGCAAATTGTCTGTTTTAAAATGACTGAGCTGCTTTCAAAGCTGCAGACCGGCAGCAAAATAGAAACAGATAAAGGTAAAAACGTTTACTGTTACCTAAAACAAAGAAATGATCAAAAAATATATATTTTATTGAGCAAAAAATAAATAAACGAACTGCCTATAAACTACTTCATAAACCACTCATAATCATGTTTTTTTAACAACCTCATTTTGAAAAATGTGGTGAAACTGTGTAAACTGTAAATAAAAGTAGAACACATTGATTTACAAAACTTGTCTTTTATTCACATTAAAACATTACCATATTTTTTTGTTTTAACAAGAACCTTGTACAAATAAAGAAAAACATAATTTTTCAATTTAATGGCAGCAACACATCTGTTACTTTTGGATCAAATTGTGTTTACCACTGTGACGCATCCCTTCTTCTTTTAACTACAGTCTGTCAACAAGAAGAACTGTAGAGACCAGCTGCAGGAGGAGAACGTTGTCCTGTTCTTGCTGACGTAAGAGTCTATAGCTGTTTAACAGTCCTGGGTCTTCTTTGCCAGATTTTTTGTTTCATGATGGGCCAAATGTTTTCAGTTGGTGAGAGATATGGACTGCAGGCAGCCCAGTTCAGCAGCCCAACTCTCTGTAATGGTTGCAGTGTGTGGTTTAGTATCGTCTTGCTAAAATAAGCAAGGACTTCCTTGAAAAATACATTATCTGGATGGGAGTCGATGTTGTTCTGTATACTGTATATACATTTCTGTATGATTTTGCCTTTCAGATCTGTAAGCTGCCCATGCCATAATACACCCATATCAGTGGTGTAGTCTACATTTTTGTAGTGGGTATACTGTGCTTAGAAACCAAAGTACAGTACACTGGTTAGTACAATGTAATCGTCAATATATTTTGATTTTTAAGCGTATTGAACATTTCCAATTTTTTTCTTATGTTTATATATGAATAAATGAACAACAAACATTGTACAACAGTTGGCTTTGTATTAAAATCATGTTAGAGAATTTATGCAACAGTATCAAAGCACAGCGTTACATACCGTTAGATTGTTTCGGAAGCGTTCAACTGCCGTTTAACGTATCGATGACACGTGTCTAATGATAAGTCATGTGTCATTGGGCACTTTTAAGTGGGTATACTGAAATTCTTAAGCTTTTTTAGTGGGTATACTCCGTATACCTGAGTATCACATAGACTACACCACTGACCCATATACCATCAGAGAGGCAGGCTTTTGAACTGTGTGCCTGAGCCCATGCAGCGATGTCCATAACAGAACCAGACCTGTTTTTAGTGCAACGCCTTCTGGAGGTCTGAAGATCACAGACATCCAATTCTGACTTTCAGCCTTGTTCTTCATATACAGAGATTGCTCCAGTTTTTTAAAATATCTTGTTGATATTAAAAACTGTAAATGATGGGATATTCAAAGTCTTCACATTTTTTAAATGTATTTTTAGAACCAGTCATTTTACTAACTTATTATTGCCAACTAACCTAAGTTGTTGCAAAATGCTTTTCTAGTTTCTTTTTCTTATGTGGACAACTTCTACAGCTTTTCTTGCTCCGTCGTTTTATATTGCTGCCATAAAATTCAAAATGATTATAGTTATTTTTTTATGGTACCATTTATTAGTTGTACCCTTTGATATACAGTAGTCCTTCGCCACTTCACCGTTCATTTTCTCACGGTTTTTCAAAATAAGATTGAACACAACACACAATTGGCTGATTGATGGATGAGCCACATGATCAGCATGGAATGTTTTTATTTAAATAAATGATTTTAAATTATTTAGCACCTCCTGCACCTTTGTGAAGCCCACACTGCAGGATAAACTTTCTGCTGCAACTGATCTCCATGCAGAGCGGATAAGTGGGCGTGGTCAAGAACGCCTGCAGGTGGCTGAATGCAGATGAGGCAGGGAGCTGAAATCTTAGATCTTATTCCTTATTATTATTATTCTTATTATGTACTTATTAGATCTTATTACTGTTATTATTTTAGATTTTATTGTTGGATGTAACTGGGACCCTGAGTACACAAACTAGTTCCACCACATGTACCACATGTGGTGCGAATGACAAATAAAGAAACTCTAACGCTAAATAATGACATTATGTGCTCTTTTAGAGCATTTAGAGTTTAGGAACATTGTTTAGAACATTGCAAGAGTGTGGGAAGGGTTTAAAATGTCTTTATATATATCTAAAAAAGCTAAGTCTGGTCCTCTGGACATTCAAAAAACAAAACAAAACAAAGCAACAACAAAAATCTCGATGATGTTAAATTTACAATTCACAATTTTACAATTTACAAATCTACAAATTTTTTTTGCTTTTTTTTATCTACAATTTTTTTTTGCTTTGTTTTGTTTTGTTTTATTTTTTTGAATGTCCAGAGGACCAGACTTAGCTTTTTTAGATTTTTCTACCTGGATTATTGAGCATGCATCAGGGTATTTATATATAAATACTAAAATAAACTACTACTTAATACTTGTACTACTATTCCTACTTTGCAGTTTTTCACTTATAGCGGGGATTCAGGGTACGGATCCCTCACGATAAACGAAGGACTGTATACACTGTTCCAATGTGCCCTAAATTAGTGGGTTTGATATTGGCATACTACAGTATATTATTTCTTTTTTGTCACAGTTTACACAGTGTCTCAACTTTTTAGAAATTGGGCTGAATTAACAAGGGCTTATATTTACAATGTTTAAACTTTAAGCCAAGGATAAAAGTCATTTGTCCCACTTTGCTACCACGAATATGAACACCTTATGTTCAAAATGTTTTCATGGTTAGTCTTCGGTGCAATTTGAGTGGCCCATTTTGTGTAGCTCAAACACTAATGGTCAGACATGAAAGTGATTTTTTTGTTTATCTTTGATATTAAGGAAAGGTATGTGTGGGTTTATGTCCAAACATCACTCCCCTACTTGTTTAAACTGCTGTGGTAACAGTAGATGATCAGGAACCATGTTGCAACACTTGTGCACCAACTTTATAATGATACGTTTATTTTCTGTCTGCTGAAAAACTTTCCCACAGAACAAACAGTGCCTGTCCACAGACTGCTGTTCTACATTCTTTTACCTGCACATACTTATTATTTCACACAAACACTTCTGTCATTTTGTCAGGTGTGAAAACACACATGCAAACACTGTTGCCAAGAAAAGGAGGTTTATTGATATGCTGGAAAAGTATTTTAAAAGTCAAAATGCCATCCAATCACTTATCTGTGTTTCAGTGAATTACAACTTTTCAGGTGTGTGATTGTTTTATTCTTTTGCAAGAAGTAGACATGGCTGGTCTACTGCAATCTTAACTGTGGTGTCTTAAAGGGGTTTTGATATACTTATGTATTTCCAACATAACCCATGTCACAATGGTATTTTAAAGAGGGAACATTTGCTATTCAGACCTTCTGTTATAAAAGGGCAGGAGACTGAATTCAAATACCTCGAAACAGTAATTGATAACAAGTTGACCTTTGAGCCCAACACTGACTGTATTAACAAAAAAGCCACAGAGTGTCTCTACCTTCCTTATAAGCTATGGAGCTTTAATGCAAGCAAAATTACTTATCAGTTGGTGTACAGTCAGGTCACTGGTTGAAAGTGTTGTTTCATTTAATATTGGCTCATGGTATGGGAACGTCCTAGCCAGAGACAGGAATAAGCTGTCCTGGGTGGTCAAACAAGGTAGTAAAATCATTGGTCATCAACAAATGAAACTTACAGACCTGTACAGTCAGGTTCTGGAAAAAAGGCAATACAGTACAGGTTTACAAAGCTGGGCACCAGACCGCTAGAGAGCGCTAATTCGCTAATCCGCTTACAGCGACCTAAACAATTATTCAGCGTTACAGCGGTTTGACTAACTTTTATAATTCATAAGCGGATTTGCGCTATTTTTATTTAAAATGCAGTACCGTTAATAACTAATTATCTATCAGTAAAAACGAAAAAACTTATTTACGGGCCCGGACGACTGCTAACAGACCATATCCTGTCAGCGCCGGATGTGGTCCGTGACAAAAAAGCGTCCCCTCAGTCTCTTTGCTAGAGCGAGCGCTCTCAGTTAGCAGCCAGTGTGTTACTCTGCAGCCTTATTGCTTGTTTTCGAAGAGTCAGACGAAGAGTTTTTAACATGGAGGGTGAACTTATGGATGTTTCTCAGCGGCCTACGCGACGCGTCTGGATTTTAAAAAGTATTTTGCCATTTGCCCTCTTCAAAATGGCGGCCGCGACGGCCACAGAAGATAAGGACTTTCCATGAAAACACGGTAAAAACAATTATTTCTTTGCTGAGAAAAAATATATTTCTTAGCTGACTTTATAGCACAAGGTTTTTCTGAGCTTAACCGGTTCAAATGGTCAAATCTGCTGGATTAAAAAAAGTATTTCGCCATTTGCGGCCGCCATTTTGAAGAGGGCAAATGACTTTATAGCACAAGGTTTTTCTGAGCTTAACCGGTTCAAATGGTCAAATCTGCTGGATTAAAAAAAGTATTTTGCCATTTGCCCTGTTCAAAATGGCGGTTAGCGTGTTAGCATTAGCGTCCGCTAGCATTGGTAATACATAAGTGCTTTTGAAATTGCGGACCTAAATAAATCAATAAGTGCTTTAGAAATAGCGGAACTAATTTTTGGATTAGCGCTGCCCAGCACTGCAGGTTTACATTGACCCAACTCATCCACTGCAACCATTATTCAGGTTGGTTCCATCTGGAAGGAGATGGATGGTTCCCCTGGTAAGGGAAAATGTGTACAAAAAGTAATTTGTTCCCTCAGCTGTGAGCGTACTTAACAGGGTCACATGACAATTGTCTGCTGGGATGTTTCCATATTTTTATTGTAACGTGTGTTTTAGAATATTTTTTATAGGGTTAGCAAAGCTTTTATACATTTTATGACATTTTTTATTTTTATTATTATTATTTTTTTGTAAGCCAGATGTCCAAGATAAATCTGCATTTCATTGAATGTTATGGACAATAAAGTTGAATTGAATTGAACAATTGTTGACAACAAAAATATAATTGTGTGGTGAAAAAAAGTTTTATTCACCATGGGTTCTTGTAAGCACCTCTGTCTTGATTTGAAGCTTGTTTCACACCGCAAAAAGTTCAGAAACAGAAGTCTTTAAGCAGCCAGCATGTGGTCTTGACTTCCAAGCGGTTCCCTGTTTAAACTCTGAACACAGGCTTGTGTTATGCCAAAAGTGGATTTGACCCAGCAGTCTGAACAAGGCTACTGGGCGTCAGATCTCAATTACACATGGACATGTGAATTTTAACAAAATTGTCACAACTGACTTATTAACTAAACATAAACATTTAGCAAAATATCATTACACACACACACACACACACGCATGCACGCACGCACGCACGCACGCACGCACGCACACAAAGGAAACAATAAAAGGTTGTGTCTTTGTCTTCAAGTGGTCAAATTAAGGAACTGTACAGTATTTGCCTTTAAATGGCAAGCTTGGCAGCCTTTTATCGTTTAACTTGTACATGACACAGGTTTGTTCACAGTTTAAGTTGAAAATAGCCAGATAACAACAAACAGTCTGCATGATGTTAGTTCATTTTTTCCACAACTACAGTAAACTGCCATGGCAGGGATTATTCCATGTCGGGAAAATGAAAGGTCAGTTTATAGGTATGGTTAAATTTACAACAGTAACTATAACAGATTGTTCTGACCCTCTTGTATTGTGAGGCTTTTAATCCTAAAATATTTATGCCAAATTTGCTCCATATGCTGAGTTAATATGAAGGCTAACCTTCGTGTTCCCAGTCACGCAGAGCCAGTAGATTGAATGAATCTAGCTGCAAAACCTACGCAGCTTTCTAACAAATCCCCCCGAGATGAGTGCATAATGCTCCACTGCTGTTCCCGATCAATTGTTAATATTATGTTTCTACCTGACCACACTGAACTTTAAACAGTGTCTAAACTTGGAGGGAGTTTGACGTTTTCCCATCAACATTTCCATTACAACCGCTGCTCGACAAACGCTATATTGTAAGACATTTAATTTCATTGTTGCTGCCAATAAGGATAAAACGGGAACAAATGAATTACAGTGAGGAAACACTTGAATCGGGCCAAGATTGTTATGTAATGAGGTACAAATGAAACCGTATCCGCATATCCTCCAATTTGGTTTATATTTTTCATAAACTTTGGGCCTGCTGCTGAAATAAAAGTGGTGGGGTTTTGAATGAAAACTGACAAGCCCCAATAAATCATGGTAAATCATAAATCGATAACAAACACATTCTAAATTATGAATAATGGCCAGGCAGTCATAAACTAACACAAGCACAACTCAGCAGGCTATTCATTTCATGGCAGCACAAAATAAACAGACACGTTTCTTTCACGGGACTAATAAATTTTCCTGAAAAACTCACAGAGCAGTCCATCTGCTTCAAATAATTTTTAATTTCCTTGCCTGTCCTGTCCCCATTAGGTATTCCACTGAGATAGACTCAAAATTATTTCATTTACCTCCTCCCATATGCACCCAATTACCTCCCTCCCTGTACTGGATTTCTCCCGAGTATGGTGCAAAATACCCCCACCTGTACCTTAAGCAAACTTTATGCTTGTTTTATTATCTGTGAGAGGCTGTGAGTCATTCAACATGTGCTCTGGTGGATTTGGCTTGGGCTTTTGGTTGATGTCTTCTGGCTCCAGCTTGAAACACCTGCACGTCCTCTGCTCCCTATTTTCAGACTGATCTATTACTGGCTAAATGGCCCAGCAGATGTTGACATACCAGCAAGGGAGACCGTTCCTTTTCCTCATGGCTGCTCTAGGAGCGATGCCAAGAAAATGTACTCTCGGAATAGTGGATGACAACAAATATGGGATTATTTATTTCTGAATCATATTTAGGTAAACAGTCCCCATACGTGTCATCAGTGCTAACTGCGTTTTAAATGAGCTCTTATGGTCCCCTTGAAACAGATAGTGTTTAAATCTTGAAAAGACACCAGTTTGGAGGTCACAGACTCTAATGGGATCCAAAAACCTGTTTTGACTGAGTAATGGTTCTACAAAAAAAAAAAAAAAAAATCACAGTGATGGTACTACAGACAAAGTAAAAAAAAATATATATCTATCTATCTATCTATCTATCTACTGTATCTATCTATCTACTGTATCTATCTATCTACTGTATCTATCTATCTATCTACTGTATCTATCTATCTATCTATCTATCTACTGTATCTATCTATCTATCTATCTATCTATCTATCTATCTATCTATCTATCTATCTATCTATCTATCTATCTATCTATCTATCTATCTATCTATATCTATATCTATATCTAT
>JBBPBX010009938.1:36362-48567 GCA_038048925.1 Garcialebias charrua
TATATAGATATACATATATATATACTGTACTGTATACATATATTCTTTAGGCTTGCTCTGCAGCTTCTTTAGGCTTGCTCTGAAGCTTATTTAGGCTTCTTCAGCAGCTTCTTTAGGCTTGCTCTGAAGCTTATTTAGGCTTCTTCAGCAGCTTCTTTAGGCTTGCTCTGAAGCTTATTTAGGCTTCTTCAGCAGCTTCTTCAGCAGCTTCTTTAGGCTTGCTCTGCAGCTTCTTTATGCTTGCTCTGAAGCTTATTTAGGCTTCTTCTGCAGCTTTTTTTAGGCTTGCTCTGCAGCTTCTTTAGGCTTGCTCTGCAGCTTCTTTATGCTTGCTCTGAAGCTTATTTAGGCTTCTTCAGCAGTTTCTTCAGCAGCTTCTTTAGGATTGCTCTGCAGCTTCTTTAGGCTTGCTCTGAAGCTTATTTAGGCTTCTTCAGCAGCTTCTTTAGGCTTCTTCAGCAGCTTCTTTAGGCTTGCTCTGCAGCTTCTTTAGGCTTGCTCTGAAGCTTATTTAGGCTTCTTCAGCAGCTTCTTCAGCAGCTTCTTTAGGCTTGCTCTGCAGCTTCTTTAGGCTTCTTCAGCAGCTTCTTTAGGCTTGCTCTGCAGCTTCTTTAGGCTTGCTCTGCAGTTTCTTTAGGCTTGCTCAGCAGCTTCTTTAGGCTTCTTCAGCAGCTTCTTTAGGCTTGCTCTGCAGCTTCTTTAGGCTTCTTCAGCAGCTTCTTTAGGCTTGCTCTGCAGCTTCTTTAGGCTTGCTCAGCAGCTTCTTTAGGCTTGCTCAGCAGCTTCTTTAGGCTTGCTCAGCAGCTTCTTTATGGTGCATTCAGACCGAACAGCGTTTCAACTTCCAAAAAGCTCGTCACGCACGCAAGTGGACGCACTTGGTGTCCAGACCTACTTGGACCAGAACGCCAGAACGCGAAACTGCTGCGGGGTGTGTGGGAGGAGCTTACCGGTATACCGAGTCCATTGCACTCCACCAGGCGAGGAGCTTTTTATTTCTGTCTCTGTGGAGCAGACTTGACTGGTCGTGAAGGACTTGTCGCGAACACACAGCTACAATGAGTTTCTCTTCCATAGTCCATGACTCGGCTGGTTTTTTCTGTGTCCCACAAACAATACGTCACATAGTTGCGCAATCGTTTCCGCGTCACATGGGGACTCTCCCCCTCTCCTCCTGACCCTCTCTTCTCCCCCCGACTCTCCCTGATCAACCAATCAGGGAGAGTTGAACGGCGTTTGAACGTTTGAACCGCAAAATCTTCAGCTGGATCAAGGCGTGCTTTGGAGGCTGACGCAGGTTCACGTGCACGGAAAAACGCTTTCCAGCACGCTCAACACGCACGTGACGCCCGACGCCAAGACGCGGCTGGAAGCGCGTCCCCATTGACTTTGCATGTAAGCTGGACGCTCCCGCCGTTGAATAGCTGTTAGGTCTGAATGCACCATTAGGCTTGCTCTGCAGCTTCTTTAGGCTTCTTCAGCAGCTTCTTTAGGCTTGCTCTGCAGCTTCTTTAGGCTTCTTCAGCAGCTTCTTAAGGCTTGCTCAGCTGTTTTTGAACGGTGAGAATCATCCGTCCTGCTTCTCACTTTTCAACAATGGATTTGATATACAGCTGTTTATGTTGCTGTTCAAATTCTATCTGCTAAGTTCAGCTTTGTTTGCTCCTTAAACATTTTACTGTTAATTTCAGCCCCTCCCCCCACACCTTTCAGCTATGTTTCAACTGTTTTTCCTGCTAGTCTGAGACTTTTCTGCTAATTTAACATTAAATCTTATCATTTTAATTTGCGTTGTATCTTGGTGCAGTGATAATATCAAACCATTCATTTTTACTCATGAAAATGTTGTGTGTTAGTAGCTGAGAGTGATTCTCAACACATACTGAAGGCTAAATAAATAAAAATTCAATATGGCCGCTCCAGCTAACACAAGCTGTCCATCAGTCTGCGGACAAATTTTTATCCAAGCTCAAGTTTGTTTAATTTAACCTTTATTTATTGTCTTGAGTCACAAGGACTCATTTTCAAGAGAGACCTGTTTAGGAGCAGATGGTGGGGGGTTAAATACCTTGCTCAAGGGTCCAGAGTGGGGCAAATGAGGATGGAGGCCGGTGTGGGTGTTTCACTTTACCCACCCACATTTTGATGTTGTTGGTCCGGGGAATTGAACCATCGACATTCCGATCAGACCCACCTTCTCTAATCTCGGCACCACCACTCTACCTCTACAACCATAATGAACGAATGTTAAACTTCACGTCAAGGGTCACCAGTTATGCTTATCCATTTAAAGGTCATGGGGTCGAAGTTCAAAGTCAAAGGTCACCCCTTTCTTTACATTGATGTATTTTGATAATTATTTAACACAGAAATGGTAAACTTCTCAGCTGGACATCATGTTGGACAACAATTTTATCCATTGATTTCAAGGTCACAGGTTCAAAAGTCAAGGTCAATAAAGTCAATAGTCACTCCTTATTAAAGTATAGATAGTAAGGATTTGATATGTTTAAATATATATATATAATTTAATAATTGTTAAACAAAGAAATGTCAAGCTTCACAGCTGGACACCATATGGATCAACAAAGAACGCAATTGATTTTTAAGGTTATGGGGTCAAACGTCAAGGTCAACGGTCAGTCCTTTCTTTACATAGCTATAAGTTTCAGGTTTGTTTTTGTTTTTCATTCTTTGTCCTAATTCTCTTGACTGTCAGGTCACCTAAGCTCAAAAACAGGTTTGATAGCTCACATACAGACTGAACTCAGAAAATGAGAAGATGAGAACATATGCTATTATTTATCTCTGTTCTAAGAGAATAAAATAACTTGATGGAATACGTGAACCGAGGAATATAAAGTATATCCAAACTTTCAAGTGTTATGAAATGCGCTTACAAAGAAACTACACTGAGTACTGTACTGAAAATCAAGGTCATCTAATCTCTGTCTGATTGCGTTAAGAGAAGAATATCTTCACACTACATGTACACATAAAACAAGAGTTTGGTGTTAATGCAAAGCAATAAAGAAGTTCTTTGCTCTTTAGAGAATGTTGTGGCACAGCGAGAGGTGAGGAGACACTAAAGAGTGGACGTCTCATACTGAACCTGACATTTTAATGGTGGTGTGAAACTTAAGAAAGGCCAAGCTGGTTTGTTTTCAAGCTGTTTATAAACTGAACCAACATGTCCCCACCACAGTGAAGCTGATAATTCATAGCTGGCTTTTATCACTCAAGCTGTCAAAGCCTGTATGCATGATTCAAGGTGACACCTGTGCTTTTCTGTAAGAGTAGCCCAGGTATGAGGCGTTGAGAGTTTGAAAAAGCACAGAAATCCTGCAAAATGTTCAATAAATTTGACCATCTAAAATGAGAATGACATTTTTGCAATTTGTAAATGTATGTAAAAATGGTGCGTGCTTAAAGCTCCGCTGACATCATCTTTTAACTTTCCATAAAATGGCACAACATATATATATATATATTAAGATTGACCTCTGATCGTTTTTGCTAAAACAATGTTAAATTAATTAAAATTCCTCTCAAAAATAGTTTAAAATTAGCACCGTTTTTTTACATGATAAATACGGATTTTCCCGTCGCGCGATTATGACGTCAGACACAGACTCGCGTCAACTGCGCACATTGTGAGTTGCTGCCTCTCAGCGAGAAGGTTGCCGGTTCAAATCCCGGTCCGGGCGCCTTTCTGGGTGGAGTTTGCATGTTCTCCCCGTGCATGCGTGGGTTTCCTCCGGGTACTCCGGTTTCCTCCCACAGACCAAAAACATGCACGTTAGGCTGATTGGTGACTCTAAATTGACCCTAGGTGTGAGTGTGAGAGTGGATGGTTGTTTGGTGTGAGTGAGACAGGTCCCTCTTGTAAATGAGTCCCCATGACTCAACGAGGCTAGCCTGTATAAATAAAGGTTGAATGAATGAATGAACGAACTGCGCACATTGAATACAATGGACGGAAGATGCAAACGCATCCATCCAATTTAGCCATTTAAAACTTTATATTTTAGCGGTTTGTCTTCAGAGAAGCCAAAGTTATTTCGAGTAAACAGGTTATAATTTTTTTTCAGTTCTTGGCATAAACCAACACAGACATGTTCCTGTTTTTAGTGTTTTACATGCTTTATATTAGTAGCTGTATTATGATGCGAAGCCACGGAGCTCCCAGGCGGGAGCTGAAACAGCTGCCGTAATCAGAGCGCCCAACCCGGCATGAAAAAGAAAAACACACCGCTGGCTGAAGCCCTGAGCTCGATGGAATGTCCGGCGTAAAACTAACTTGACCGCGGTTTAATGTGACGCAGATGTGTTTATATAGCTCTGCAAACATTGAACGTTGTTGTCTTGCGGTGTTGAGTGTAAAATATTTCCGTGACACAACGCACATGTTACGATGAAAAGTCGGCTAGCTGCTAGCATGCACTCACCAGTGTTGTCCGATCTTGCGACAGGAACAAGCGTCCAGCTCCATGTAAACAATCCATAAACAAACGACCCGCTCTTTCAAAACGATGCCAAAACAAACCCAACAGAGTACTCAGTCAGCCCCTCACGCTTGTAGCTGCCTGCAAACTATGAACTGGATTTCCTGAATGTGAGGCGGGTCTTGTTACTCTGGGTTCATGAGACACGCCTCCGTTCAGGAAATCCATTCCATAGTTTGAAGCCAACGTGCATCATGGGTTGGATCGATACGTAAACAAGGCTGGTATCGGTATGTGCCATGAGCATTGGTTCCGCTTCTGCTCGGAGGGCGGGCCACAGGGCGGGCCAGGGTCCATCTTACACGGGCACGGGCCCGTGTGTAGAACCGCCACAGACTTTGGCTTCTCTGAAGACAAACCGCTAAAATATAAAGTTTTAAATGGCTAAATTGGACGGATGCGTTTGCATCTTCCGTCCATTGTATTCAATAACGCGAGTCTGTGTCTGACGTCATAATTGCGCGACGGGAAAATCCATATTTATCATGTAAAAAAAACGGCGCTAATTTTAAACTATTTTTGAGAGGAATTTTAATTAATTTAACATTGTTTTAGCAAAAACGATCAGAGGTCAATCTTAATATATATATATGTTGTGCCATTTTATGGAAAGTTAAAAGATGATGTCAGCGGAGCTTTAATGTTTATCTTTTCTTTTTCTTTGCGACGTAAATTTATGTTCAAAATGAAAATTATTTTATTTTAATTCCTTTATGCTTTATATTTTGTTATTTTTCATGTTCCTAAATGTGTGGATGTTTATAAAGCATCCTGATGCATGCTCAATAATCCAGGTAGAAAATTCTAAAAAAGCTAAGTCTGGTCTTCTGGACATTCAAAAAAACAAACAAACAAAAAATTATAGAAACGTTTCGTCTTTCGTCCTCAGTCTGAGGTGCTGTATTCAGCTCAGTCTTATAAATAGCACCTTCTCATAGTGGATCAATTAGTTTGCTGCTGACAGCCGAAATCAGCTCACATGATTAAGGATATTAAAGTGATTAAATGGCTTTAATCATCTGCGAAGTTCATGGCAAAACCAACACAGACATGTTCCTGTTTTTAGTATTTTACATCGCTTTATAATGTAGCTGTTTTTGCTTCTTTAAAAAAAAAAAAAACATTTCTTTTATTTTTCTATTCATATTCTAATTTTTTATGATTGTCTACTGTTGTACTGATAAATATATCCTGGAGGGTAAATGTAATATCTTGGCTGCTAACAGTCAAACAAGCTGTGAAGTAGTCTGATTTTGGTCAGCCACACTCAGTCTGCCCGTTTCGGAGGAGCTGACTAAAATCAGACTGCCTGCTTCGGACTGAATGAGAGGAACACACCGCTGAAGCATGGAGCTCGAACGTCCGATGTAAAACTAACTTTACCGCGGTGCCTGGCTAAACAATCTGTGTGATCTTTAATGAGGTGTTTTTTCAAATGTTTATTAAGTTTGATGTAGTGTGGTCGCGACTGAGCTTCCCCCTCTCGGCACAGCAGCTCTGCAGACATTGCACGTTGCTGTCTTGCAGTGTCTAATGTAAAATACTTCCACACAGCGGACATGTTACAATGAAAAGTTGGTTAGCCGTTGGCCACAGTGCTACTGCTCAGTCCTCAGTAGTTACTCACATTTTAGCTAGCTGCAACTATGAAATGGATTTTCTGAATACGAGGTGAGTCTTATTACTCTGCATGAGACACGCCTCCGTTCAGGAAATCCTTCCATATCCTTGAGCATGCATCAGGATAAATCCTTCCATAGTTTGAAGCTAACTTGCAGAGCAGCTGGCAGGGAATCACATGTGGAGATGTTTCAACAGACACAGAGACATGCATCATGGATCGGAAATCTCTGCAGGTTGGATCGGAAAAATACGATACTGTACATAAATTATGCTGGTATAGGAGGCAGATACCGAATTGAATCAGCCCCAGTTTCAACTTTTTGAGCTAATTTACTACCGAGTAATTGTTGTGATAATTTCTATATATACAAACATAATTTAGCAAATATGTGTTCTTTCTGCTTTCTTCTGCTGACTTAGGCTTGTTCTTTCATTTCAGCTCAAATTCAACATGTTTTTAGCTAATTTCAGCTGTTTCTATGCAAATTCTTCAGGAAAAAGCTTTTGTACTGTATTTTTGCAGGATATGCAATTTCTCCAGTTAGCTTGTATTTTTTTTAAACAAATTGATCTTTTTTTTGTATTTATGTCTGTAATAACAGTTATAAAGATGTATCAAAAGAAAGTTGAAAGTGTTACAATATTGCAAATCATGTTCTTTTTTGTTGTATAGGCCATCGTTTAATTTCATTCTCTTTGCAACGTCTGCATCCCAAGTTCTAGGCACATTTGTCAGTGGCCCTCTGGACCACAAGGTGCATACAGCTCACAGCATAGAGCACCATTTTAACATGAACTTATAGAGCATTAACCAGACAGGGTTTTATAATATGCGCTGTAGCTGTTGTAATATAATACTAATAATTAAATTAATTGGTTTTTCAGTGTAGCAAATATTCACACTATAAAGTCTTTTTAGATGTAGAAATGTGCAGAAATCTACCAATCACTAATCCAGCCAATGTTTCTGTGATAGGTAACCAGCAACAAAACATAATTTAAAAAGTCTTCCTTTTGCTGCTGTTTATTCCCACTATATTAAGCTTAGTTTATTACTAGTTGATGCTTTTCTTAGTTAGTTCTAGATGTTATTACTGTTTTTCTCTTTCATTTGTTTTTGGATGTAACTGGGACCTCGTGTACATAATCTCGTTTTCATCTCATGTACCACATGCGGTGCAAATGACAATAAAGACTCTCTGACTCTGACTCTGACTCTCTGACTTTTGATTTTTTATGTCTGTTTATTGGTATTTAACGACCGCTCCTGGTGAAGCCTGACACACAGGACAGTAATCTGAAGTATCGGCGAAAATAGCCCTCGGTAAGCACCAGTTGACGTGGGACCTGAGAGACACCAGTGGAACAGTCATCCTGCAGGTCTCCAGTTTCAGTACGACATGATTTGAGGCTGCCGACCTGACAGGCCCACCTGCCTAGTGGTCAGAGCCAGCTGGCCGAGACAATGATTAACGGCAAGTGTAAACTCACTCAGCAGGCCCTCAGACACATTTGTGCATTCACTCACACGTAGAAGTGTTACATGACGCTAAAAGCTCTTACAGAGCAGAGGCCCAAACCGAGGCAGGAGTGACACGGATAAATGTTTAGTGGGACCAAACGGCACAGTTATCACTTTTCAAAAAGAGCGACTTGCTCTTGTCCATAGAAGCTTGAATCCTGAGATCAACAGAGCAGAGCTATGCACTGTGCTTTGTGGGAGATTACCTCCAAACCTGTTTCCCCATATCTGCTTTGAGCTTTTACCCCCTGCTTCCTCCATAAACAGAAAATGACTTCATAAAAAGTAAACTGGGTTGGATATCATACTCTCTGGCTGTAATCCCTTCAAGCTCTTTGATACCTTTGATTTTCATATTTCAAGGATTGCACGCCATTCGTCTTTGGGTAGGCGCTTCAAAAGCTTGGAACCTCTCCACATTTTTTTTCCCCCAAGAAGTAAAGAAGAACCAACAACAGGTATTATCAATGTGACAAAATGCACCAGTCTGCTTTAGAAGTTATTTTTTCCCCCTAGTCCATCCAGTAATAATTTTAGGGGCAGCTTTGCAGCTTTCCACACTTGAACCTATAATGAAACCTATAATAAAAATGAATACTACTGTACATAGATTTGGACACAATAAAATATCTTTATTGTACACAAAACTCTCTAAGAAGCTGAACAAACAGTTTGCTAGTTCAGAGACATACCTTTCCTTTTATACATTGTGAACCAGGCAGAACAACAAAAGTTATTTTTGTATGTTTTTGCCTGATTAACCCATAAATGATCTGGCGCACTGGGACTTGTCTGTGTTGGTGTCCTGCAGTTTCTGGCACTCAGACATTATTAGCGACAGATCCTTTAAGCATTGCAGAATGTGGCCTTGTGGTGCATGTCAGGTTCAGTCCGTCCTGTGGCTGCTGTTGAAGTTACATGATGGAAGCTGGAAAATTTGCAATTAGCGAGGTTTGATTGTGCTCCTGGAGCCAGATGAGTTACATTTGTTATATGTAAATTAATTTCCTATTCATACAAAAACAAGAACAAAAAGCACTCAACATTCACAACAAACTTGTGCTTTTAGGCTTTGAAATGTTCAATTTTGTCACCAGTTTGTGACTGATCCTCTGCCAGTTGGAGAGTTATAAAAAATACACTGCACGCGGCTCCGCCCCGCTCCGGTCCGCAGGTCGCAGCTGAGCGAGTCCAATTTCCACTGCCTGCGCTCCGCTCAGGTCCACCTGGATGCGCCGCTCCGAGACACGTGCGAGATCGCGCGATAAATCAAGTGATAAATAAGTAAGTCAGAACAAAACAATTCATTCGGTGGAAGATGGAGAACAACTGTAGAGAGACTGCTGCCTTGATCTTCTCTCGTAAATGAGCTACATGGTTTGAGCAACAGGAAGTGATGTTTACATTTCAGAATAAAATACTTTTTTATTTATTTATTTCTTGTATTGCGTTATTAGGCGTAGTCATAGTCATAAATATAATAGTTTAGTCATAGAATAGTCATAAATGATAGTTTGACAGCATTTTTGTACAAATAAATCCGTATAGAGCTAGGATTAGGCAGTTCATCAGGCAGTCAGAATGCTAAACACTCTGCCTGCTCTGCCTCCCCTCCCATTTGAACTGCCTTAACACTAAAACTTTCTCACATACTATCACTCAACACAAAGTTTTTAACACTAGACTCTGTGTCACCAAACGGGTTTTCACTAAACTCTCGGTCATGTGCTCATACAGTTTGCACTACTTCTCATACTTGCACTAATGTCTGTATTACATCACTGCCTATAATCATAATACTGTTTACATTCTCTGTTTACATTTATTAATACTGTTTACTTTTATTACTACTGCTTACATGTAATTACTACTGTTTACATTTATTTACACTACTCTAATATCTACACCACTGCTGGTACATATACAGTGTGCTCTGAACGGTCTTATTTAGGGATGCCCAATGTGCCTTACTGCATATGCCACTTTTTGCCTCTACAACAACATCAACTACTACCTCATACATATACTGTGTACATTGACTCATACGCTGCTTTGCCACTTTGCAAATGTCAATGCTAGAAACCTTTAGTTTATTTTAGTTATACTTTTTATACTCTTTTTTTATACCACTATGCAAAAAAAAAAAAAAAAAAAAAAAAAAAAAAAAAAAAAAAAAAAAAAAAAAACAACTCAGGACAGTGTTAGTTTTACTATTTTTATGCTTATGTCTATTATTATATGTTTCAGTGTTTCAATGTTTAGATGTTTACTGTTGCACCGAGGGACTGAGAGAAACGCAATTTCGGTCCTGTGTATGTCCTGCACTGTACATATTGCAGATCTGACAATAAAGTTGACTTTGACTTTGACTTTTGATTAGTCCGCCTGTGGTGATTTTATTTTGTAAATACGGAAGTTGTGCTCGTTCCTTTTCCTGTTGGTGCGACGTAATCTTCAAAAATTGACTCCGGCACAGCTCCGTCATCCGGCAGAAATAGAAAAATTTCTAATTTTGACGGACTGCCGTCCGCTCTCCGCAGCTCGCCGCCGCCGTGTGGAGCCAGTGTAAACTCTGTCATTGATTATAATGGGTGCGTATTTGCTGCGGAGGTCGGACCGGAGCGGGGCGGAGCTGCAACGCATGTAGTGTATTTTTGGCGTAGCTTCCTTCACCACATGCTGCACAGCCAAAGTGTTTTGGGCAGGGCACTGAACTCCATATTGCCCCTGATCTGCAGACAGGTGAATGTCAGAAAAGGGCTAAATTAATTTAATCTATTTATTTGTCATTTTACTTAATATTGCAAAGCTTCGGTCTACACTGTCCTTCACTGATGCAGAAAAGCTCGTCCATGCCTTTGTCTCCTCCAGACTGGATTACTGCAATGCACTTCTCTTCGGGATTCCTGGCAAGAACATACAAAAACTACAGTATTTCCAAAACAGTGCTGCCAGGGTCCTGATGAGAGTGCGTGAGCACATCACTCCTGTACTCCGTTCACTACACTGGCTTCCTGTTTCTGCCCGGATCACTTACAAAATGTATCTGCTCACCTTCCAGTGCTTGTACGGTAATGCACCATCTTATTTAAAATAACTTCTCACCCCTCACTGTCCTTCCCGCACTCTCCGTTCTTCCAACACTCATCTTCTTCTCACTCCCAGGTCTCGGTCTCGCACAATGGGAGACCGGGCCTTCTCCTGCGCTGCCCCTCGGCTGTGGAACGCCCTGCCCTCATATCTGAGGGCCCCACAGACGTGACATGTTTTAAAAAAAGTCTTAAAACCTTTCTTTTTATCCAGTTTTTTAATTAATTTATTGTGCTTTTTTTTTCTTTTTTTTTTTTTACCCAGTTTTTATTTGAGTATTTTATCTGCATTTTGTGAATTTTTTTTATGCGATCATCTGTGATGCACTGTCCTCTTGGTTGTTCCTCCACTTAGTTGCATTTATGGTTGATTTTAATCTTGCTTTTATTTAATGTTCATTGTAGCACTTTGAGATTTGTTTAATGTAAAGTGCATTCTAAATAAAAGTTATTATTATTATTATTACTTTCAAGAAATAGCGTAAAAATAAAAACGTGAATCAATTTGAGCTATGTAATACAACTGGTTAGAATCAGAATCAAAGGTTCAACAATGTTCAGTCAGGTCATCTGTAAGGTTTCTTGTTTTGCTGAGATGTTTCGTCCTTCATTCAAAAGGACTTCTTCTATCTGAGGAGCCAGCAAACAAAACTGATTCAACACAAACAGCAAATGCATAAAGGAAAGCAACAGTTTGCTGGTGCTAAGATGGCCTCTGGGGCCCACCCTCTCTCCCGTCAACTCATCTGAGACAGTCATGCCAAAATGGTTCAAAACATTAAAGTTCATGCACAATTTTCCAGGTATAAAATCCAACAAAATTCAGTCAAGTCATCTGGACGGTTTCTTTTTTTGCTGAGATGTTTCGTCCTTCATCCAAAAGACCTTCAGTCTGAGGAGCCACCAAACTCCATATGGTGTATGTAGTTTGTGGGGAATTAGTTTTGTTTAGTGGCTCCTCAGATTGAGGAAGTCCTTTGGATGAAGAACAAAATGTCTCAGCAAATAAAAAATAAAAAAAATTGTCCAGATGAACTGACTGAACATTGTTGGACGTGGATTATTGAGCATGAACTTTGGAGAATCAAATGTTACTCTAGGAAAACTTTGACTGAGTCAATGGGCATAAACTGTTGTTAAATTCGACCTGATTTATGATTTATTTATTTTTTGGGGGTGTAATGAGAAGTTCACTAAATGTTCACTGAAATGATCATTTCATGAATAAATTACATTTTTGCATACATTTAATTTTAGATCATGTATATTTCTAACAATATTACATTAATTGCCATGTAATTTTTAAATTATTTGGAAAAAAATAATCAATTTACAACACATACATGTTGACTATCTTAATAAGTTTCCAATCTGCACCAATAACCTTATACTGTACTATGTACTGTATATGAATATGTTGGTTGTAAAAGACATGATGTATCATGTTATCGAACCGTTTACATATA
>JBBPBX010009939.1:11358-58984 GCA_038048925.1 Garcialebias charrua
CGATGAAGATCCTTCGTGGTGCAAAAACTGTTTTAAAAAAAATTCAGAAGCGATAAAAATTTCTTTTTAAAATACATAAACTGTAAGCTCTCCCACCTCCAGGAGAGCTTTGAACACGTTCCGAGGGGGGTGGGGGACTTTGAGTCCGAGTGGGCCATGTTCCGTGCCTCTATTGTTGAGGTAGCTTATCGGAGCTGTGGCCGCAAGGTTGTTGGTGCCCGTCTTGGCGGCAACCCTCGAACCCGGTGGTGGACACTGGCGGTGAAGGATGCTGTCAGGCTGAAGAAGGAGTCCTATTGGGCCTTTTTTGGCCTGTGGGACCCCAGAAGCAGCTGATGGGTACCGGCAGTCCAAACGGCATGCAGCTCGGGTGGTTGCTAAGGCAAAAACTCGGGCATGGGAGGAGTTCAAAGAGAACATGGAGAATGATTTCCGTACGGCTTCGAGGCGATTCTGGTCCACCATCCGGCGTCTCAGGGGGGGAAAGTGGTAGGCCACCAACACTATTTATAGTGGGGGTGGCATCAGTAGTGTAATCTACATTTTTGTAGTGGATATACGGTGCTTAGTAGGGCTGGGCTATATCATATCGTTACCGGTAATACCGGTATAAAAAGCTTGCCTGGGCAAAAAACTTATATAATGATATGCTAATTTCATGACGTAATACGTCAGGGCGCCCCGCCCCTTAACACCCGAGAACTTTAAACAACTGCGCACCTCCCCTCCACCAGTCTACTGGTGTAAAACGCTAATTAGTTACTGCTAAAATGTTAAAAACAACGCGCTCGCGTCTCAACTTCTCTCCTCCCTGCTCTGCAGGCACAGACAGCTGTCCCCTCCTCCCCTCCCGCCCTGCTCCGAGCAGCTCGGTGCTGCGTGTCTCGCTGCGTGTCCCCGCTGTAAACACGCGCGGCTCCACGGTCTCTCCATCAGAGACAGTTCAGTTAAAAAAATGAATCAGAGGAAGCATATGACACGTTCCTGCATGAACAGATGAAGCTGAAACATGAAGGTCAGCTGATCAACTTGTAGAAGTTACAGCTCTTAAAGGAGCTGTATGTAACATTTTTTATAAACATATTTCTTCACTCTGCCACATCTCCTGACAGACTGATGTTAGCCAGGTAATCTCTGAAAAAAATATATACTTTAAAAATGATCTGTTATTTAGATTGAAAAAGTCTGCACAAAATATAGATTAAAAAAACCACCACAAAAACTAAAGTGCAGGTGTAGTTTTACTTGGAGACTAAATACTTTACTAAATAAAGTAATTTCAGTAAAATTACCCCTTGTTTTTTTAAATTTATATAATACTGCAAAGCAACATGTTAAGTTAATTTTGTCAAATAAATACATTTGATTTTTTTGGGGGGGTTGTATCACAAAATTTATCGTTATCGTGATAATACTCTGAAATATCACAATATAAATTTTGAGCCATATCGCCCACCCCTAGTGCTTAGAAACCAAAGTACACTGGTTAGTACAATGTAATAGAGGTTTCCTCCCACAGTCCAAAAACATGCATGTTAGGCTGATTGGTAACTCTAAAATTGACCCTGGGTGTGAGTGAGACAGGCCCCTCTTGTAAATGAGTCCCCGTGGCTCAACGAGGCTAGCCTGTATAAATAAAGGTTGAATGAATAATAGCCAATTTATATTGATTTTGAAGCATATTAAACATTTCCAAATTTCTCTGATGCTTATATTTGAATAAATGAACAAGAAACTTTGTACAACAGTTGGTTTTGTATTAAAACATGTTATAGAATTTATAAAATTTATAATTCATAAAAACTGTATGAAAGCAAAGCGCTACATATTGATAGATTGTTACAGAAGCGTTTAACTGCCGTTTAACGTATCAATAACACGTGCCTAATGATATGTCATGTATCATTGGGCACTTTAAGTGGGTATACTGAAATTCTCAAGCTTTTCTAGTTGGTATACTCCATATACCCCAGTATCACATAGACTACAGCACTATGTGGCATGCTCTGAATTCATCTCGGGATGTTGTGAATCGGTGGGCAGAGTACTTCGAAGACCTCCTCAATCCCACTGGCATGTCTTCCACTGAGGAAGCGGAGCCTGGGGACTTTGGGTTGGGCTCTCCAATCTCTGGTGCTGAGGTCGCCGAGGTGGTTAAAAAGCTCCGCGGTGGCAAGGCTCCAGGGGTGGATGAGATTCGCCCGGAGTTCCTTAGGCCTCTGGATGTTGTGGGGTTGTGTTGGCTTACGCGACTCTGCAATATTGTGTGGACATCGGGGGCAGTTCCCCTGGATTGGCAGACTGGGGTGTTGGTTCCCCTATTCAGGGGGGACCGTAGAGTGTGTTCCAACTATAGGGGGATCACACTCTTAAGCCTCCCTGGTAAGGTCTATTCAGGGGTTCTGGAGAGGAGGGTCCATCGGATAGTCGAACCTCGGATTCAGGAGGAGCAATGTGGTTTTCGTCCTGGTCGTGGAACACTGGACCAGCTCTACACCCTCAGCAGGATGCTAGAGGGTACAAGGGAGTTTGCCCAACCAGCAGGGTATATGCAGAAATTCTAGAGTTGAATTAAATACCTTTTAATACCTTTTTAATACCATCAAAATATTTTTTAATACCATCACGGCACCGAGCTGTAACCGTAGCGGCAACCTGTTGTATTTCAGTTCCATGCAACTAATTGTAAAGTGATAAGATTACTGTCATTTTCTTCCTAAACTTTGGTAGTAAATGTAGTTTTATAACAATTACTGGATACAGTACATCAATTTGCTTCTTGCCTCAATAAAAGCACTGACCTATTTGTTATTTAAATCTAACCCAAGAGAAAAAGTTTAATTGTTCCCACACACAGCATATCTCTAATGGCAAACAAAAAACTGTAAACTTGAAAACAGAACAGTTTAGTTAAAATAATTCAACACTGAACACATGCATAATTCAAAAAGAGAGGGAGAAAAATAATAACTACTGTATTTTTCATCCTGTAAGTTGCAGTTTTTTGCATAATTTACATGCCTTGCAACTTATAGGACGAAGTGACATATTTATAGATTTTCCCCCCCCATATTTATAAACCATTTGACTGAAATATGACCGTTTCCATTCATTCTGACTGAAAAAAAAAAACCTGCAGTTCCTGATGGCCCCATAGTAGTAATAGTGTATGGCATGCTGTTGGCTGTTGTATCATGTAATAGGAAAACGTGCCTTTAATGACAAATTAAAAAAAGTTCAAGACAAAAACAACTGGACTTTATTTATTATACTATTTATTATACTATTATACTATACTTTGTTTTTTTTTATTGCACTTTTTAGAATTCACCATGTCCTGGATGACCAGGGTATATGCAGAAATTCTTGAGTTGGATTTAATACCTTTTAATACCTTTTTAATACCATCAAAATATTTTTTAATACCATCACGGCACCGAGCTGTAACCGTAGCGGCAACCTGTTGTACTTCAGTTTAGAGCAACTAATTGTAAAGTGATAGATTACTGTCATTTTCTTCCTAAACTTTGGTAGTAAATGTAGTTTTATAACAATTACTGGATACATCAATTTGCTTCTTGCCTCAATAAAAGCACTGACCTACTTGTTATTTAAATCTAACCCAAGAGAAAAAGTTTAATTGTTCCCACACATAACATATCTCTAATGGCAAACAAAAACTGTAAACTTGAAAACAGAACAGTTTAGTTAAAATAATTCAACACTGACTGAACACATGCATAATTCAAAAAGAGAGGTAGAAAAATAATAACTACTGTATTTTTCATCCTGTAAGTTGCAGTTTTTTGCATAATTTACATGCCTTGCAACTTATAGGACGAAGTCAGAGTCAGAGTCAGAGAGTCTTTATTGTCATTTGCACCGCATGTGGTACATGTGATGAAAACGAGATTATGTACACGAGGTCCCAGTTACATCCAACAACAAATGAAAGAGAAAAACAGTAATAACATCTAGAACTAACTAAGAAAAACATCAACATGTGACATATTTATAGATTTTTTTCCCCATATTTATAAACCATTTAACTGAAATATGACCGTTTCCATTCATTATGACTGAGAAAAAAAAAAACAGCAGTTCATGATATCTAGTGTAGTAATAGTGTATGGCATGCTGTTGTATCATGTAATAGGAAAACGTGCCTATAATGACAAATTTAAAAAAGTTCAAGACAAAAACAACTGGACTTTATTTATTATACTATTATACTATACTTTATTGTTTTTTTATTGCACTTTTTAGAATTCACCATGTCCTGGATGACTGAGAATCTTCACTAGCTATTAATGACTCAATCGGCCTGCCATACTCTCCCCACCTCTCTGCTTGAACCTTCAATCAAGCAGCAAGCTGCACCACGGTGGCGAAATGCAGCTAATTTGACCATTAAAGTGCATTTATTAAGAAAATGATAGACAGAAACACACCTCTGCTATAATTTCGAGCTAACAAATAATTGTTTAGGTAATTTTCTTGTTAAATGACGGCGAAACGAGCCGCGCTCCTTTTTCCTGTTTGTCACCGCTGTGCTTTCACGGAGCACACAGGCAGCGACACTTTTTTTTAAAATAAAGCCGATTTAACCATTAAAGTACATTTATTAAGAAAACGTTAGACTGAGACACCCCTTTTGCTATAATTTCGAGCTAACAAACAATTGTTTAGGTACATTTCTTGTTAAATGTCGGAGGATAAAGCCGCGCTCCTCTTTCCTGTTTCTTTTTACAGACATGATACCAGCTGTAGGTGCGCGCGCACACTGACTGACGATATGACGTCTTTGTTTTAGCTAAGGTCCTACTTGGAACATAAAATTAGAAAAGATAAATAAATTCACAGACCTTTTTTTAGACGACAGAACAAGAAAAATATAGTTGTGTAGGTTTAAAAAAATTTAATACCTCGTCAGATGACGTTTATTACTTTTTAATACTTTTTAATGGCCTTAATTTGTGTTAATTTCATTTACTACCTTTTAATAACTTTTACAACCCCGCGGATACCCTGATGACTGAGAATCTTCACTAGCTATTAATGACTCAATCGGCCTGCCATACTCTCCCCACCTCTCTGCTCACTGCTTCAATCAGTAGCCAGCTGCACCGCCCCGGCGAAATGCAGCTAATTTGACCATTAAAGTGCATTTATTAAGAAAACGATAGACAGAAACACACCTCTGCTATAATTTCGAGCTAACAAATAATTGTTTAGGTATTTTTCTTGTTAAATGACGGCGAAACGAGCCACGCTCCTTTTTCCTGTTTTCACCGCTGAGCGATCACGGTGCACACAGGCAGCGACACTTTAAAAAAATAAATAAAGCTGATTTAACCATTAAAGTACATTTATTAAGAAAACGTTAGACTGAGACACACCTTTTGCTATAATTTCGAGCTAACAAACAATTGTTTAGGTAAATTTCTTGTTAAATGTCGGAAGAAAAAGTCGCGCTCCTCTTTCCTGTTTCTTTTTACAGACATGATCAGCCTCGGCCAGCTGTAGGTGCGCGCGCACACTGACTGACGATATGACGTCTTTGTTTTAGCTAAGGTCCTACTTGGAACATAAAATTAGAAAAGATAAATAAATTCACAGACCTTTTTTAGATGCCAGAAAGGGAAAAATATACGTAGTTTTGTAGGTTTTAAAAAATTTAATACCTCGTCAGATGACGTTTATTACTTTTTAATACTTTTTAATGGCCTTAAATTGTGTTAATTTCATTTACTACCTTTTAATACCTTTTACAACCCCGCGGATACCCTGCCAACCAGTTTACATGTGCTTTGTGGACTTGGAGAAGGCATTCGACCGCGTCCCTCGGGGGGTTCTGTGGGGGGTACTCCGGGAGTATGGGGTACCAGGCCTTTTGATATGGGCTGTTAGGTCCCTGTACGACCGGTGTCAGAGCTTGGTCCGCATTGCCGGCAGTAAGTCAGGCTCGTTTCCAGTGAGAGTTGGACTCCGCCAAGGTTGCCCTTTGTCACCGATTCTGTTCATAACTTTCATGGACAGAATTTCTAGGCGCAGCCAAGGTGTTGAGAGGATCCGTTTTGGTGGCCTTAGAATCGCTTCTCTGTTTTTTGCAGATGATGTGGTCCTATTGGCTTCATCAGGTGATCTACAGCTTTCACTGGAGCGGTTTGCAGCCGAGTGTGATGCGGCCGGGATGAGGATCAGTTCCTCCAAATCCGAGGCCATGGTCTTGAGCCGGAAAAGGGTAGCATGCCCTCTCCGGGTCGGGAGGAGGTCCTGCCCCAAGTGGAGGAGTTTAAGTATCTCGGGGTCTTGTTCACGAATGAGGGAAAACTGGAGCATGAGATCGATAGGCGGATAGGTGCAGCGTCCGCAGTGAAGCGGGCGCTGTACCGGTCTGTCGTGGTGAAGAGAGAGCTGAGTCAAAAGGCAAAGCTCTCAATTTACCGATCGATCTACGTTCCCACCCTCATCTATGGTCATGAGCTTTGGGTTGTGACCGAAAGAACGAGATCTCGGATACAAGCAGCTGAAATGAGTTTTCTCCGCAGGGTGTCTGGACTCTCCCTTAGAGATAGGGTGAGAAGCTCAGTCATCCGGGAGGGACTCAGAGTAGAGCCGCTGCTTCTCCACATCGAGAGGAGCCAGTTGAGGTGGCTCGGGCATCTGGTTAGGATGCCTCCTGGACGCCTCCCTGGTGAGGTGTTCCGGGCACGTCCCACCGGGAGGAGGCCCAGAGGAAGACCCAGGACACGCTGGAGGGACTATGTTTCTCAGTTGGCCTGGGAACACCTTGGGATTCCACCGGAGGAAAATAGGTTGGGCACCACTGATTTAGAGGTTTGACCAAAATGGCTACAACCTTATATGTTCTCATCGGGTGATTTTAGTTTAAAACTGTGGCATGAAAGGTGCATCCTTAAAAAAAACGCTAGGCCCTTTATTTGTATGTTTGTGTGGGATGTCAGTTGGCATAACTGGGTCCTTAACAACTAAGGCCAAAAAGCCTCATGTTCTCAGTATGTCTTAGCCACAACCAATAAAATATGAACTAATTTAGACTGAACAATTCATACAGAGGTTAGGGCTGGACAATATGGCCAAAATTGTTATCACAATATATTTCTTAATTTTGGTCGATAGCGATATAATTCGATATCGATATAAACAATATAAAAGCCTAACAAAAACTATAAACTATACAAATAAATTAATGTTCACCTTTTATTTGTATTTAGCCTCCAAAAAAAAATGGAAATCACCGTCAAATAAACATAAAATTCTCAACCCAATAATTCTCAGTCGGGTCATCTGGACAAGAAAAGAAAGTTCATGCTCAATCCAGGTATCAAATCTGATCATTCTCAATCAGGTCATCTGGACAGTTTCTTTTTAGTAGAAACGTTTCACCCTCACTCAAGAGGGCTTCATCAGTCATAGTAGTTCTATACATGTTTTGAATTTGTTGCTTTTGTGTTTTAAATTTGAAATTAATAAATTACATACAATAGTAGTTCCAGCAAGCTGTTCCCCCACCAAGTAAACAACTTAAGTGGACCAACCAGTTTGCTGGAGCCAAGAGGTTTCTGGAGGCTGTCCTGTCCCTCGTCGACTCCTCCCAGGCAGGCAGCCACAGCCAAAGTGGTTCAAGGCAACAAAGTTCATGCTCAATAATCCAGGTATCAAATCCAATAATTCTCAGTCGGGTCATCTGAACAGTTTCTTTTTTATAGAAACGTTTCACCCTCCATCCAGTTTCTATAAAAAATAAACTGTCCAGATGACACGACTAAGAGTTTTTTGATAATTATGTAGCTGTGTTAGGATAAGCGAAGTGCTTGGTAACTTGGTAACTGTTCATTACCGTACATGTACGTGTATCAGTGGCGGCTCGTGTGGTTCCGACTTACGAATTTTCGACTTACGAACGGTGCGTTGTAACGGAACTCGTACAGTCAGGGACTACCTGTATAAATTACAGCCCAGTGCTTTTAAACTGTTTTCTTTAATTTACTGTCCTGACACCTGTAGATACCCACACTGCAACTCAAACCTCAGCCGTTGTACTATAAAAAAAACTACTGTATGTAAACAGGAAGTAATTGAAATTTAAGTTTCTAACGTATTGAAACATTTATTTATATTAAAGTCAGATCAAAACAAATCAGCTACATAGATAAGTAACTCGCCATTCATTTTTTGTATCTTGAGTAAAGTCGATGCTTTGATTCCACCTGCTGTGGAAGATGACAGAAGTAAAGGAGTCTCACCGAGTTGGAGGGTTTGAGGCTGAGCTGGGACAGCTTCTCAAGTGGAAACTGGAAATCTGCAGGTAAGGTAGTTTTCTTTTTGCTTGTACTGAGCGCAGATTTGCTGTTAGTGGTGGCTGCCTGTGAAGATCAAGCAAAAAATATGAGATTCAGGACAACTAGTTCAACATTCTTTATAATTGAAATACTTGCATCGATTAGTCCATCTCCTTTTACATTTTAAGTTCCAACATGCTGAACAGTGACGTACTGTATTATCAGTACAGTGAGCAAAATAGGGTAACAGAGCCCGACACATTCATGACATATGATTCAAAAATAATAAAAAATGGAAAAGCAAAAAAAGCTGTTTAACTCTGAAAGCCCCAGTAAAAAACTAGACGTCCATTATTTTACGACTGTAAGCAAACTGACACAAAAGTGCAACTGCTGCTTTAAATGTTCATAAGCAGGACACAATATCCATCTTGTTTTTTTTCCCCTCCCCTCTACCACCCCCACCCCATCTTGTCCTGTTCGGCATTGTGGCACTCAGAATTATTGTCTGAGTGTTGAGGTGATACCCAACAGATTTACTTTCACAAGTGGAGCATTATGGCTGGCTTTAATGCTCCACTTGATGTATAAATAAAACTTTATTAGGATTTGCTTTGGGTTTGTTTAAGATGCAATGGACACAGGGCCGAAAAGACAAAGAAGAAAATAAAGCTAGAAAAGTGAGAAGGGGTAAAAGAGAAAGAAGGTGATAGGAGGAGAGAGAGAGGTTTAAAGAGAACACAAATCAACATCATTGAAGTCTGCCTCTAGACCTGCGGAGAGAAAAAAAGACAAAACAGAGAAACCACAACAACAAAACAACATATACAGTATAATGATACTTATAACATCATTAGAAAGTATTTTATATGGTACATGGTGATACAAGATGTATTTAGTGGCCACCACAACCCAACTGAGTGTGTATCTGATAAACACCTGAATCTAAACACCTGTGTGAACAGCTTGTCACTATAAGGTTTCTCCATAAGAATATTCAATAGTGGATGTGGGGACCCACAGACTCGCCCCGACAGGACACGATGGTAACACAGGGAGGACAAGAGCCACAGACACACAGCGGCCCCCAAGACCGGAGCCCAGGGAGTCTCCTGAAAGGGACAACTGCACCCACAGAGAGAAGCAGTGGGGAGCAGAAGAAGCCCCAGGCGATCCCTAGCAACCACAATGCAGAAATCCCAGGAGGCTGCAGCAACGAGCCCACAGGTCCCGCTGGCATCACGTCCACCCCAGAGTAGATCTGGCCATGGACACCGAGCCCCGAAGTCATACCATCCTCCCCAACAGAGGCCGGACAGAGCCAGGGCACCCAGGACCCGGCAGGCAGCCACCAGGACGGGCCGGCACACACCCGATCACCCAGCCCAGTTCCCGAGAGCCACCAATGTACCGGCGGCAGAAGTAGACTCCACATTAAATGAGGGGCCTAAAAGTATCCAAGAGAGGGAACCATCAAAAACCCAACCTGAGACATAAACAGGCACAGCCGTTTTCGCATTGGCCAGCCCTCAATGGCTCGGGCCGCCCCTGGTTTGCCCAGAGCCCGAACTGGCCCGCCCGTGTTCATTACACATTATGTAGAGAGCAAGCCTTGAAGTGGGTGGGATGTTCACTTGACGTGGGTGGAGTGTTCTTGTGTGCGCGCTTACAGTGTTTTAAGAGAGGACACCCCTAAAAAAATATTTGTTAGCTGAATATATATATTAGTGTTTCTGAGTTAAATTTTTGTTAATACTGTAACTGATTACAAATCAGCTTATGTATCAGCTTATGTTAGAACGTAAATAGCATGAAGCTCGCACCCATTTCCGCCTTTCCGCATGACCTGAATGTCATTAAAATATAACTATTGTCTAACTCTTGCGCGCAGCCAGGGTTTTAAAATATAACTAATAATCTCTAACTTCTACGTGCAGCTAGAATGTTAAGAGGATTGAATGGTATATAGGTAAAGTGGACACTAAAAATCAGTCCGCCGCTGTAGCTCAGAGCGTTCGCCAACTGCTATTACACTCTTATCTTGACCGGGTGAAGCGGGTTCGCTTCCCACCTGGTACGAAGTAATTTTACTTTTTTTTTATTGGAGTAAATAAAAAGGAGTTTGTTTGGTTAACACAACTCCTTTTTATTTACTCCAATAAAAAAAAAGTAAAATTACTTCGTACCAGGTGGGAAGCGAACCCGCTTCACCCGGTCAAGATAAGAGTGTAATAGCAGTTGGCGAACGCTCTGAGCTACAGCGGCGGACTGGATTTTTAAGTGTCCACTTTACCTATATACCATTCAATCCTCTTAACATTCTAGCTGCACGTAGAAGTTAGAGATTATTAGTTATATTTTAAAACCCTGGCTGCGCGCAAGAGTTAGACAATATTAGTTATATTTTAATGACATTCAGGTCACGCAGAAAGGCGGAAATGGGTGCGAGCTTCGTGTTATTTACGTCCTAACATAAGCTGAATTGTAATCAGTCATTAACAAAAATTTAACTCAGAAACACTAATTCAGCTAACAATTATTTTAGGGGTTTCTGTAGTTAAATATTAATGAAATTCAGCCATCGCGCTGAGGTTGTTTGAATGAGTCCCGCTCCTACTGCAAACAACGAATCAAATGTGAGCAGTACATGACGTCAAACTGGGTTCGTGGGGCCAGCCCGATAAGAACCACGGTGGAGATGGTTCCAAAACAAGGGCGGATCCCGGGTGGAAAAGGAAAATGGGAACACGCCGAACCCGGGTAAGAAGCAGGGTGGAGCCGGGGAGAGCCGGGGAGGGCTGGCCAATGCGAAAACGGCTATAGACAACCCGACAGAGCCTCTGTCAGGCTGACCATGTGCACCACCCACCCGACAGCGACCGCAAGCCAACCCCAGGCCAGGAGCCAGAGCGGCAGGGACCTGCAGCCAAGGAAGGCTGGCCCACCATACAAGAGCCCCGCACCACAGACCCGGAGAAGTCCCGGCACGCCACGTACACAGCCCTCCCATACACACAGCATCCTCCACAGCAAATGTCACACAGGCCGACCAGCCAGCGCTCCGTCAAAGCGAAGTCTCGCCCCCGACTGCTACCCTACATCACCAATGACCACACGCACAACACCACAGCCGACCCCCCGCCAAGCCATGGCAACCAGGAACCTTGATCAAAAAAATCTGAACAACCAAGGAGAAGTGGAGCACCGGCCCTAACCCAACCGGCCCCCAAGGCCCAAAGCCCACCCACAGCCCAGACCCCAACCAGGCAGCCTACCCCCACTCCCTGCCCCCAAATGTCAAACGGAGAACGGGGGTGTAAGGAAAAAAAAACAATATATTTAAAAATAAAAAATACATATACATACACAAACAAACACACACACACACACACACATATTAGGGGTTGAACGAGTACATACTTTTTTAACTCGACATTAACATAATAAAGCTCGAGTAGAACTCAAGCAGTTGATGATGTCATAGGATCTTAAGATGAAAAAAAAAAAAAAAGTCAGTTAATATTTACAACAACAAAAAAGACCAACAAAACACTGGGAGTGTATATTATGCTGGACTACCATTTGTCATACTGCAGATAAATCACAGGAAAACCAAAACTATTAGTTATTATTATTAAGCTGCAAAAGTGAAAGAAACGTGCGGCACGTCAAAAACGAAACTAAAAAGGGTGGGGCAGTCGACCACCTCGCACCACCATGGGTGGTGCTGCGTATTAGGTTTAGTTTTAAAGATGAATATGTTTATAGGTTTTTTATAGGTTTAAACATTAATATTTTTTGCTTTTTGTTTGTGAAACAAGGTCAGTGGAAGCTGGTTCTGGTTCAGTCATTGGACCCGGTGTTGCACCATATTCTGTGACCTGCAACAGTGCATGCAACACCACCCCCTATGGTCACAATATACGGTGGTCACAGAATTTGGTGCAACACCGGTTCGCAATGCGCTCCAAACAGGAAGTTGATTCATTTTCTGTTCTGTAACTGCGACGTGATGATATCACTATGAATATTCTATGTGAAATAAAAAAACTCGATAGATGTCCTAGGAATCGATGTGTCGATTACTCGAGTACCGTATTTTCCGGATTATTGGTCGCACCGGAATATAGGTCGCAGTGTCCAATCATTGCCAAAAAATTGGAAAAATCCATAAATTGGTCGCACCGGAATATAGGTCGCACCTACGTCACCGCCGACGTAACGCGTCATCCACCGCTGACGCGCCGCGTGACCGCTGAGACAACCCGACAATATGGACCGAGTGTTTAGCTATGCTGCTAATGTCTGCCAGAAGCTAACAGAAGCTAAACACGAGACGAGTCCGTCTCTGAAAACACGAATAAAAAATCTCATCTCATCTCAAATGTTTTCTCCAGGACATAGTTAAGTACATTGGACCCTTATAATTACTCTGTAAGCAGAAATAAATATGCACGAGTGTTTAGCTCTGCTGCTAATGTCTGCCAGAAGCTAACAGAAGCTAAACACGAGACGAGTCCGTCTCTGAAAACACGAATAAAAAATCGAATCTCATCTCAAATGTTTTCTCCAGGACATAGTTAAGTACATTGGACCCTTATAATTACTCTGTAAGCATAAATAAATATACACGAGTGTTTAGCTCTGCTGCTAATGTCTGCCAGAAGCTAAACACGAGACGAGTCCGTCTCTGAAAACACAAATAAAAAATCGAATCTCATCTCAAATGTTTTCTCCAGGACATAGTTAAGTACATTGGAGCCTTATAATTACTCTGTAAGCAGAAATAAATATACACCGAGTGGTTTTGAAGCTATTTATGACGTTAACAGAAGTAACACCGATAAAAAACTAATCAGCCAACACCAGACCAGTCCGCCTCTGACACTAATATAAAATCGAATTTTATGTCAAATGTTTGCTATAGACCATCGTTACGTACATTCATGTCTTATAATTTAAACTCTGTAAGCATAAAAAATATACACCGAGTGGTTTTGAAGCTATTTATGACGTTAACAGAAGTAACACCGATAAAAAACTAATCAGCCAACACGAGAACAGTCCGCTTCTGACACTAATATAAAATCGAATTTTATGTCAAATGTTTGCTATAGACCATCGTTACGTACATTCATGTCTTATAATTTAAACTCGGTGTATGACACCGAGTGGTTAGCTATTTCTAACATACCGGTAAACAGAACGACAGCCACGAGCTAACAAAAAGCTAAGCTAAAAGATCGTTTTTTTTTTTTTCTCAAACATCTAATAAAGCTACCGGTACTCACTTGTAAACGTCCACACTGTGATTCCATTCTGTAAGTTTCAGAAAAATCCGCTGAGTGGTTCTTGACTTATCTTGCAAAATAAACCAGCTAAGAAACACAGCTAACAGCTACATCCAGGCCAGCAGGCACACAGTCAGTCCGAGCACAGGAGCTGTTTTTGGGAGACATGAGCTGGAAACCATACGGTCTTCTTCTTCTTGGGTCGGTGTACTCCTCTGGAAGTGTAATGCACAGCGCCACAGCGCCCCTAGTGGCCAAAAGTGGTACTGCACAATTTTTCTGGCAAAGTGAAAAAGGCTGATATCTGAGTCAAAAATTGGTCTAAAAATATGGAAAAAAATCCATAAATAGGTCGCATCGGATTATAGGTCGCAAGCCTTGAAAAAACCATAAAAAGTTGCGACCTATAATCCGAAAAATACGGTAGTCTGTTAAAGCCCTAGTTCACTCACACCCACACACTCACTCACTTTTACGCACACATACCGGTAGTTTATATAAATATCCAGAGCACATTTCACACACACTCACACGGTCCTCTTGCTCTCTGTTTTGAGCTGTGTGTCCTTGAAACGTCGAAATAAAATCATTAAAAGAGCGTTCTTGATTAGAAATGTTTATTTCACGTGTTTTAAGCAGTTGTTAAACAGTTTTTCCACAACATTTAACCCAGTGGAAGGAGTTGAAAGGTTAAATGAAAAGATTCAGAAACTCTTCAAGATCGGAGAGAAATCTTGAGGATGAGCTTCGTACAGCAGTGATTTTTAGTGTGATAGAAGAACAAGAGCTCCAGCGTGGCTCTTATGTAACCAATCAATGCTCAGTCTGCTGTTTGAGCACCACTGATTTGTCATCAATAAGAGCCTGCTAACAGGATCATCACCTACTAATTATCATCAAAAATAAAGTTCTTAAACTTTGCCCATTGAGTGCAGGAAAGAAGTTCTATGACATTAAATTTGTCTTAAACTGATTGACTTTGAGGATCAGCAACAGACCTTGAAATGTAGGAACTAATTAATAAAGCCGCCTTCCACGTAAATTTTTCTGTAACCTGTCATGTTTGTGTATGTGCCTCTCCAGAACATGCACTCCCCCATAGCGTGGGAATATTATTACAATGTGTGAACGTTCCACTCGTGTCTTTATCCACTGGAATATCTTCCTTTTTGTTTTAGTTCTCTTGTTTCTCAATAAAAAGGCTTTCATTTAATTGATTTATTAATTTATGATGAGTCATGATCAAACAGTTCCAAGTATCAGAGCGATGAATGAGCCTTCCCACTGAGAGAACATTTTAAAGTGGGTTGTTGTAGTTCATTGCCTGCAGTGTCCTCATGTATCCTCTAAATAACTTCATTCAAAGAAATTTATTTTAGTTTTGTTTGAAACAATCATTTACAAAATGTAAACACAACTAAATGTTGATTTGAAATTATTTTGGCTGCTGCTGTGATTTGTTTTATCATAATCTTTATATTTTAGTTGTTTTTGCGTCATGTCTTATTTTAGACCAGTGTAATAGAAAATTATCCAAATGCATATTTTAATGTTTGTTTTGTCTTTTTAAATGTTAAGACGTTTCATTAGACAATATTAAAACTACCGGTATGCATGTGTTGGTGATTGCTCTTAGCTATGAACACACCAAACTGTAGCTCAATACCTGCAAAACTTTTTTTGTATTTTTGTGTTATGATAAATTAGATGTGGCAGCCATCTTGAATTAAAAGTTACCATATTTTCCGGAATATAGGTTGTGACTTTTTATCATTTTTGCATGCCCTGCGACCTATATTCAGGTGCGACCTATTTATGGCTTTTTATAAAATAAGCTGATTTGTAATCATTTATTAACAAAAATTAAACTGAGACACACTCTTACAATAATGTCAGCTAACAAATATATTTTTAGGTGTTTATCCTGCTAAAATTATTCATTTATTAAAGAAAAGTTCAGCTCAGACACATATTTGCTATAATTTTTATCAAACAAATAATTGTTTTTAAGTGTTAATCTTCTTAAAAGCCTTGCTGTGCGCTCCTGTGGAAGAGACATTTGCAGCAGAGCTAAACACGGTCCACATTTTGACGTAGGTGTGACCTATATTCAGGTGCGACCTATATGGATTTTTCCAATTCTTTGGCAATAATTGGACAATGTGACCTAAATTCAGGTGCGACCTATATTCCAGAAAATACGGTAATCAGTTATAACCAAACATCCGGTGAATAGCTAAGTTTTAGAGTTCCAAAATGAAACAAAAGATTCATAAAGTGTAAAAATGTCTGGACTTTGATGTATTTGTGAGATTTTTTTTATTGTGTTAAATCATTTTCAAAGAGAAAAAAAATGCTCAAAACTTTACGCTTGAAAGTTTTTAAAATTTACCACAAAGAAAGCGGAGTTGACATGGAGTTCCCATCCATCCATCCATCCACACATCCATCATCTTTATCTGCTGCTTCCTTTTCGGGTCACGGGAGTCACTGATGCCCAGGTCCAGCAGTCACTGTGTGAGAGTTGGGGGACACCCTGGACATGTCTCCAGTCCATCACAGGGACAAATGGGACAAACAACCATTCACTCTCTCTCTCACACCTAGAGACAATTTAGAGTTACCAGTCAGTCTAATATGCATGTTTTTGATCTGTGGGAGGAAACTGGAGAACCTGGAGAAAACCCGCACATCACAGAGAGAACATGCAAACTCCACCCAGAAAGGCCCCCGGCTAGGATTTGAACCAGTGCAACCTTCTCACATGTTGGTGTTCCTGTCATGATCTCAGTTGTGTTCAGGACACGTCGATGTTTAGCTCTCCACAGAGCGCTGGACGTCTTTTTAAACCCCATTAACCGAACGTTGATTTTTCTCCTGCAGAGCCCATCGTGAAGAACGGCCGACCTCCTTCGGCTCACAGCGTCCACTCCTTCCTTCACCAGTACACGGGATCTTTTAAGAAGCCGCCGATCCGACGGCCGCAGAGCGTCATCGGAGGAGGTTTGGGCTCCCTCATGGTCATGCCTCGCAACGGCAGTCGCCTCGGTGAGGAGCAAACACGGTGCACATGGTGCACACGGTGCACACGGTCCCGTTTATTATTTGTTTCTTTTGGCTTCAGAAACAAAACAGAACCTGAGATTTCTGTAGGTGTTTTGTCTCTGGATATTTTAGCTTGGTGAGTTGATTTCTTAAGTTAAAAAAAATCACAAGCTTCTAAAGGTACCATGTTGATGTGTAAAAACGTGCACACACACACAATCATATGACAATGTGTTAGTGACAACACACACACACATTAAAGAATCCCAATTTTCATTTAGCCAATAAAAAAAAGATAATTTTTGTTTCAGCTAAAGCAAGAGTTTGTGTTCCCAAAGCTGACCCCTCATTATGAAGAGAAGGCGGTCTCAAAAATAAATGTATTTTAAGTTTATGTGTTTTAATATTGAGGTTATTAGCTTTTGTATAAAAGTGTTTTTTGCCCAATAATTCAGTAAATCTGCTGACTGAGAGCTGAACCAGTCTTTGTGAGTCTGTGTGCTCGTGTTGGCTGATTTGGCCACAGCAAGTGATTTGTGCACAAGTATTTGATCATTTGTATACTCAGAATATTTTTATCAAAAAAGGCGTTCAATACAGGATCAACTGGACTTTATTTGTTGCAGAAAACGTTTCGACTTCTGTCCAGAAGTCTTTTTCAATTCTGAATGAATGGAAGCTGTGAGAACGAGAAGTTTTATACAAGCCACGCACCAACATATGAAATTGGAAACTGAAATAACACCACAAAATACCTAACATGCCCATTCTATTTAAATTGACAAAACAACACATCACACCTGGGGGTTTGTAACACATACATGTAAATTGAAAGATCACACCTTAACAGTAGGAGGTTCCCTTGAGGTCTCTGGTAGAAGACACAAAACTGTATGTAAATTGACAAAAAACACCTCCCAAAAAACAACAGAGGCTACTCAGAGAACTTTGTTAGTCTAATTTACAGACAAGACATCCCTGCTCCCATCCAGTTTCTCTGAGTAGCCTCTGTTGTTTTTTGGGAGGTGTTTTTTGTCAATTTACATACAGTTTTGTGTCTTCTACCAGAGACCTCAAGGGAACCTCCTACTGTTAAGGTGTGATCTTTCAATTTACATGTATGTGTTACAAACCCCCAGGTGTGATGTGTTGTTTTGTCAATTTAAATAGAATGGGCATGTTAGGTATTTTGTGGTGTTATTTCAGTTTCCAATTTCATATGTTGGTGCGTGGCTTGTATAAAACTTCTCGTTCTCACAGCTTCCATTCATTCAGAATTGAAAAAGACTTCTGGACAGAAGTCGAAACGTTTTCTGCAACAAATAAAGTCCAGTTGATCCTGTATTGAACGCCTTTTTTGATTTTATCATGTCCTGGACGACTGAGAATCTTCACCAGCAGAATATTTCTACTTGTGCAAATTGAAATGTGCACGTTTGTAAAACTTGTGTTACCCTTGTGGATCTCATTGTGCACATACATATGTTGTGCTCTTGTGTGACTACTGCTGAAACTGAGTTATGTTCAGACGTTTTCAGTTTTGGCTGACATAAAAACTAGACTGAGTGGAAACATGTCTTTTTTATATACCGTATTTTCCGGTGTATAGGTCGCACCTTTTTATGTTTTTTTCAAGGCCTGCGACCTATACTCAGGTGCGACCTATATATGGCTTGTTATCACTTTCGGTGAAACAAATTTTTAAATCCAGCTCATTTCACAATTACGTTCATTTATTAAGGAAAAGTTCAGCTCAGACATATATTTGCTATAATTTTTATCAAACAAATAATTGTTTTTAAGTGTTAATCTTCTTAAAAGCCTTGCTGTGCGCTCCTGTGGCAGACATTTGCAGCAGAGCTAAACGTAGGTGCGACCTATACACCAGTGCGACCTATCTAGGGATTTTTCCAATCTATTGGTGATAATTGGACAATGCGACCTATACACCAGAAAATACTGTACATACTTCAAACAGCTCAGGCTTTTGAGGCACAAGCTCTTCTAATAAGGCCCTCAATCTGTGACCTAAATGATCTCTGTCAGACACATTCAGACTTATTTACTTCTCCTGGATCTCAGGCGGGATTCAGCCAAAAGCTTGACGTGAGCAGCGCAGCTTGGAAAGTGACTGAGAGGGTGCAGAGCTGTTCACATCTGTTTAACTCTACCCCTGCTGCTCCTCTGCAGATATCGTTCATGAAAATATGAAGATGGGGTCGGACGGGGAGAGCGACCAGGCGTCAGGGACGTCCTCTGACGAGGTGCAGTCGCCCACGGGTGTTTGTCTGAGGAACAAAGGGAACAGACGCATCTCTGCGGAGGTGAGGTTCAGCTCCAGCCTCTCTGCTGATGAAACGGTGGATTTGTGTTTGTGTGCGAGTCACTTCCTGATTGTAAAGAACTCTTGACCCATCACTGTTCCAGCTCATGGGGTGTGTTCCCACCTGAGGTAGGTGTGTGCAAGCTCCGCCTCTTTCTTTAGAGAGCAGATATATTTTTTTACTTAGCATCGCTCTGAAGACTTTTCTACAAATAGCAGCTGAGCAGCTTTCTGCTGTAACTCAGCGTGGGCGTATTCTCATCATAATCACACACGAAGACCTCAACGGCTCACATCATTTTTGCCGCAGACCCCCCCCACACACACACACACACACACAAAACATGCACCATGTACTTCCACGTATTGTTCTTCTAGACACACTTTTAAAATGTGGTTGAAAAGCCTTTACTATTTCCACTACCCCAGCATGCATGCACGCACACACACACACACACACACACACACACACACACACACACACACACACACACACGCGCACACACACTGGTTACATAATGTGAAACATTATAGAAAGCCCTCAGAAGTTCCCTTGAAGTAAAAAGTTTTGCTTGCATTAATCTAACCTGTAGGTGTTTCCAAATTAACTTCAATAAAGTTTTCATATTCTTTCTAGATTTGGGTGAAACATCTGATACTGAAATTAAAAATATAACATTTCATTAAGTAGGTGCGACATATCTCATAAGTTGATGTCAAAACTATAAAAATGATGTTCCTGGTATTCCTTCATTTAATGCTCATCACCCGCTGCCTTCCATGCTGGAGCTTTAGACTAAAATAATGTTGAGAAATGACGAGGTTGTAGCTGTTTTGGTCATATGTTACAAATGTTTTGAACTTGCATGACGTTGATAGGCCTGTTGCGATAAACAGTTAATCAATTAATCGCATGATAAATTGAAATGAGGTTGATTATTTTCATTTATCGTTCATTTATAAAGTCCAGTTGTTCTGTATTGAACGCCTTTTTTGATTTATCATGTCCTGGACGACTGAGAATCTTCACCAGCATACCGCTGAACCTTTGCGAGCTGCTATGTCACATTTGTCATAAAACAGAAGCAACTAAGAGCAGCAGTACAACCAACTTGCACCTGCACCTAAAGCACAAGCATCCAAAGTTAGTTTGCACTTTTTGTTTATAAACTGTCAGTTTTGCCCGTCTTCTCTATATAAAACTAATGATTTTTTTCTTTTTAAGGGCAGTTTTAGTTTACAGACTTCATAATCCGTACTGTTTTGGTTGAATGTAGTTTTTATTTCCGTTTTGTTTTTTGTCGTATTTAGTTTTTATTCAAGTGTATTTTTGTTAACAGAGACTGAGAGTCCATTTTATTTTTGTTTTTGGTTGTTTTGTTTAGTTTCCAGTTCGACTGTTGAGTGCTCTTTTGAAATTAAAGTTTATTGATCTTTGAGAGGATGTGCTTGCATTACTATGTCATTATCATTACATTAGTTTAAAACGGTCTCCAAACAATATTATCGTTTATCGCAATAATTTGAGACAATTAATCGCCCTGCAAAATTTGTTATTGTGACGGGTCTAGACGATGAGATCCCGAGCGGTCTGTTAGCTCTCACACCAGGCGTTGTGCATGACCCTCAGCTACTAACATCAGGTCAGCTCAATAACTGTCAAATCTACTGAGCTACTGTACATTCATTTTGTGTATTCTCAGGGTAGTTGGCTGTGGCAGCCATCTTGAAAGTTAAAGTGAAAGTGCTGGTTTCATTTTAGCGTCATCCACTGGTTTAAGAGATATTTTGCTGACAGACAGGCACAGGTAAAAAGTTAATCACCTGCATGTTTTGCCTTTTGGTGGCTGGTGATAAGTGTTTGAGCTTAACTGAATATATGAACATACCGGGGTAAACACTTTTCTGTGGTAAAAGTGTCATAACTGTTTGCATATACAGAGCTAATTCTTTAACATAAATTAAATGATCACTACCACAATTATATTTACATTTTTGACACATTTTACACAAATTGGACTTCCTGTATAACAATAATGATGGCACCACTTTACACAAAGTTTTAGTTGAAATAATTATTTTTATGAGGACTTCAGCAGGGATACAAGTTTAATTTTCCTTTTTTGTTTGCTAAGAGAACTAATACCGGTAATCAAATTAATAAATTTTTGTCCACAAGTTGGACCAAATGACCATCAAAACTCATGCAGACGTCTCTTCGCATCTAGGCATGTCACAATAACAAATTTTGCTGGGTGATTAATTGTTTCAGAAATTATTGCGATAAATGATATTGTTTGAAATTTGACAATACAGGTACCTTAGTCCCCGACTTACGAACGAGTTCCATTCCTACGCCCTTTCGTAACACGAAAATTGTCGTAAGTCGAAAATACGTCCAAACGGCACCTCATACATCCAAGCACCTCATACGTACAGTACTGTATTTTTACCAAGCACTTAGCCTATCCTAACACATTACCCTACATAATTATCAAAAACACATACATTTTGGAGCCTTAATGAAGGATAATAAGAGTTAATTTCTTACTGGGAGCTGGTCATTTCTTCCTCCGTCTGTTAGCATGTTAGCTCGTGCTCGTGCACCTCCGAGCTCTGCAGCTTGCTTCACGAGGTCCACAGCGTTTACAGCAACGTCCGTTAGCATGTTAGCTCGTTGATAGCATGTTAGCTCGTTGATCAGCTGTCCTCCGCTCCTCCTGTATTTTCACGTGCGGTGCTCTGTAAGTTTCCACTGAGCGTGTCAGTGGAAACCTCCTCCTGTAAGTTTCAAGTTCCCCTAAGTTTCATTTCAGCTCCCCCCTTCCCTCCTGTAAGTTTCAAGCTCCCTTAAGTTTCGTTTCGGTACCGTATTTTCTGCTGCTTTTCAATGGGAGCGCGTTCGTAAAGTCGAATCGCCGTAAGTTGAGACTGCCGTAACTCGAGGACTACCTGTAATTAGTAATTATTGTCAAATTTAAGAAGAAATGTTTAATTTGTTTTGCATGTAGTACTTTTTTGACCACCGGATGGCAGTATAAGACTGTTTGAACCGAAGGATGGATAGTGAGGGAGCGAGCAATGTCTCTTTAAGAAAAATGGGAGGGAGGCCTCTTGACGTGACATGGGCTGTCTCTTGTTCCCGTTTTTCGGTTCTCAAAATGGCGGATGCTCGGTGGGGTATGAGCTCTTTAGCATAGCATTTGTCACACAAAGCTTTTAATAAAAAAATTGGTAAATAAGTTCTCAGCTTCTTTTTGCAGAGAAAAACAACTTTTTACATGAATTCACGGGTTTCAACCGGGAATTTTGAAGCTTCAACAAGACAGGTTTTTTTCCCCGAGGTTGGCTCGTTAGCTTAGTTCGTAGCTTAGCTTCTCAGCTTAGCTGCTTTTAATGATCCAAAAACGTGATTTTGGATCATTAAAACTGATTTTCAATAGAAAAGAGAACGGGAGGGGTCAGTGAAGAACACCAGAGTTGAGCTTTTTGTCATCCAGTGTCTTCAGTAGAAAGAGAGAGACACAAAACAATAAAGCTGATAAATGAAAAAGAGGTTAATCATTTTCATTTATCATGAGATTGTGATTTATTGTTTATCACGACAGGCCTACTCACATCTCCAACTAAAAGTCTTGAATTTACTTTACTGGACTGATATTACTTACTGGTGCTCAACCCTCTGGGCAGATAAACATGTTTCATTTTCCAGTTTTTGCTATTGTTTGAACATATTAATAATACATGTAGTGACAAAATGTAAATGGGTGGACTTTTAGTTTTAGTAATTTGTCCCTTTTGTTGTGCTTTGAGTTTTAAAGAGCGTTAACAACAGACAGGGACTTTTACCACGAGTTTATGCATGATGTTTGAGGACTTTAAGCATTAAATGCTGTTGTGTTTATCTACCACCCTCACATTTTACCTACAGTTGCAGCCTTCAGCCCGTCTCAGACCATTAGGAGCTGAAGTGCATCTGTATGTGTGTGGGAGTCTCAGGTCTTAATGGACTAACTGCTGCTAATGGGATTTAAAGGATGGACGTTTGACATAAATCAGGAGTCAGACAACTGGATGTCCTTTCGTCAACAACAAAGTGCTCAAGGAAAAGAAAATTACATTCACATTTAACTTTTTTGGTCATACATAACATCGTTACATAAGACAAAAATGGCTTTATTTTAACAACGTATGCATGTTTGTGGTTTTAGCCATGAACTGAGTGAGTTTCAGAGGAGTGCAGGTCTTCTGATTGAAGAACCCTCGCTCTGCTCGAGGGCTGTTGTGATTTCTGAGCTGCTGGGGATTCATGCCACATCTGCAAAGACAAACCAAGCGTGCAAGCATGCATGAAGAAAAACAACCCCATGTCAAACGTAGCTAGGCATTGTTATCCCTTTGTTCTACCCACACACACACACACACGTGACACATCACTTCTTGCTGTTAACTGTGTGCAGGAAGCACACCTCAAACTTCCTGTGACTGTTTCACGATCAGATTAGGATGATTGCAGTTTGGACAGAAACACAAACTCAAATGTTCAGTTTTAGCAGCAGGATTGACCCTGGACTTGTTGTTGATGAAGTGAATCACTGGGGGGGGGCTTCGTTTTTTTTGTCCTGCAGCAGCACTCAAAGAAAAGAAGTAGCAGGACGCATGAGAACATCCCTCCCTGTGGTCAGGCGGTGGAACGCGTTTCTCTTGCTGCACAGGAAGCCGGGCAGTTTTGGGATTACATCACAGAGATTAATGTAATACGGTCCAGATGGGCCCCTGTTGTAACGGATTAGAACGAGTGGATTGGACAACAAGGTGGGGGTGGGAGCAAAGGTCTGGTGACGAGTGGCATCTCTTGATCTGAGGGTAAATCTCTGGTTCTGGCTGTGTGGACAGAATCCACGGGGCAGCAGAGCTGGAATTAATGTACGAACATCTGAGCAGACATTATTAATGAGACTGTTGATTAATCTGACACAAAAATGAGGAAATTATTATTTTTGTAAAGTCCTCTTTTAACAAGAAACCACAAATTTATACTCATTGTGGTCAAAACATTTTATTGTTTTGAGTGAGCTCATGTGAAAGATTCTCAGCTACTACCTCATCAAATTCTAGCTCAACATCAGTAAAACTGACTGGAAGACATTTTGGTGTTGACTAACATTGATTAGCTGTAGCAGCCATCTTGAATTTGGTCGACTCCAAAGGTTCATCAGTTGTAAAGGGGCATCCAGTGATTACTTCCTGGAAGTGTCATTGAAATCCATCCAGTTTATTCATGAGTTATTTTGCTAACAGACAGGCAGTGTTGACTCCAAACAGCTATTGTGATTAGTTTGCTCTCAAAAAAAGTGTTGGGGATCAGTCTCAGCTACTACCACACCACCTTTTATTCAATTCAATTCAAAAACACTTCCTTAATCCCAAAGGGAAATTAAGTGTTGTTATAACTCGTTATCCTTGTTTCATTGAGAGTTGTTCTAGATGCTGATGTCTGTAGACAGGAAGGGTCTCTTGTAAAGGTCCGTCCCACAGCAGATCTGAAGAAACTGCCTGCAGATACCGTCCATTCTGTCCACCCAGACTAGGCTGGCCTCTCGGTTCCTCCGGGCAGCAGGACCTCCCCAACGCTGGGCAGAACTCCTCCCAGAGCCATGTCAATAACCTGAGCAGAGGCCACTCCCCCCAGCAGCCTGCCGAGCCCCTCGTCACTGCCAACAGCTGGCTGCAGGTGCCGGGGGATGATCCTGTCCATCTACTGTCACGAGCCGTGTTTCCTGCCAGCTCCAGGATCTCAGTGGTCAGGCACTCGAGGACGGCTGGAAAGGAGATGGGAATGCATCTACGGCACCTCCTTTTCAACTCATTTGAGAATTGTGGCTGTAGCTCAGATTTATTTGAGTTTTGAGGTGTTGATCAGCTGCTCCCGGTTGTAAAAAAAAAAAAATCACCTTGTTGTCATGGTTACGCACCATAACAAATGTCCAAAACTAAAAAAGTTTCAGTAGAAATTCTGCACAGCATCCGATACCAGAGGAAAGAATCGTCCAAAAAATGGGATTTACAGCCAGAAAAAGAGGAATTAAAGTTTCCAAAAGCAAAACCTCAGAGTGAATTATGTCCATATCTGTACAAGGGTCAGTTCTTAATGTCTGTTTTTCAGCCTTCTTGAACTGGGTTGACTCCAGAAGTTCATCAGTTGCAGATGAAGATCCAGTGGTTGCTGTCATTTTCTCATTAAATTGTATTATTCGGTTCGTGAGACACGTGTGCACGTCTTGACGTTGCAGTAAAAGCAGTTGTAAGATTTGCTCGTAAACCATTGCATGAGTCAATCAAATATGTGCGATGAGAGCCGTCCGTCCTGACAGCAGCTCTCTCCACAACAAAATGAAACCTGTCCGGGGACATTGTTCAGCCGTGCATCAACCTTCTGCTTTCTTCTTCTTCTTCTTGTAACTTGCCTCAATGTGTGAAGGTGTCGGCTGTCATCGGTGAGAGAAATCCTGAGTCACCGTCGTGTTTCACTGAAGCCCAGGCGGCAGGTTTATCAGCTCCACAGCAAGCACGAGCAGAAACTGGAAACGTTTAAAAGCAGCGTGTTAGATGAGCAGGACGTGGGGTGGGGTCTAGACATTTAAACACCTCAGCACGAGGTGGAAGTCGTGTTGAAGCAGATTCAAAAAGTCGTCTAACAAAGGAAATGCATGATGGGAAGAATCCAGATGTTTTATGTAACAAGTCACGAGGATTACTGTGTAGTGCATTAAAACCCTGAATCCTTAATGGATCTTTATTTTATCAGAAGACACACGATGTTTGTAACCCCGTTATGTTCTTTGCTTGGTGAGACTTTAAACCAGATGATTCATGCTGAACAGGTCATGATTATTATTCAGCGCTCGCTCTGTTGTGCATGTGATTCGGTTTTTACGCTGGTTTAAAACGTCTCTACACATTTGTCTGTGTGCAGGACTTGAACAAGCGTCTGTCCCTGCCAGCCGACATCCGGATACCTGACGGTTACCTGCAGAAGCTGCAGCTGAGCAGCCCGCCCTTCGACCAGCCGCTGAGCCGCCGCTCCCGCCGAGCGTCTCTGGTGAGAAACCGCTCAGAGGAGGACGTTTGAGGACAGCAAAGATGATGAGGCCATTAGAGAGCATTTACTGCTGCAGAGGAATTTAAAATGGGATGCTACAGAGTTACTGACTTTGGGGTTTGAGAATGCAAAGAACTCCGTCAAGAAAATATGGAACAATAAGATCTTTATGGTTATTGAGAGCTTTCTCTCTTAGGATCATTTGCGCAGAGTTAATTCAGAGGAAGTCTCCTCATGGCTCTGTACTAAAATGAAATGGGTCCAATTCTAAAACCATTGCATGTGATGTAATTCAGGCCAGAACAGTCAGATTCACAATCAGATCAAGTTCCAGGCAGATGATAAATAACTTGGTTTTAAAAGACCCGGTGGAATAATTAGCTAACCTCCACTCAATTTTAGAATAAAAAAAACTGACAGCTGGACAGATGTTTGTAATGTTCTGCAGCTACAGCATTTTGTGAAAGTGACTTGTTCACATTTTAAGCATTGTAGACCAGTTAAAACTTAAACCTGTTGGGTGTTGACGTAAGACATCGATACAAAGGAAAACACTCGGTTTGCGTGTGAAAAAACAGTTTCTTTTAGATCTCAGAGAGCAAGAATCTGTGACGTCAGCCCCTCTGGACACCAGTCTGCATGCTCCTCGACACAAAACCACAAGATCAGTCTTTCTAAAAGAACCCTGAGACGTCTGAATGCTGGACCACGTCTGGTCAGATGATTGATCTCTCCAGGTCCAGTGAGTTTTTCAAGAACCGTGTTTGAACAGATGAGCATGGTTCACACCACTGAGAGGACTGTTAGAGGAGGAATGTTGCAGCACGAAGATCTAAAACACTCCTGAAGAGTTTGTAAAGAAGCTCGAGCTTAGGATGTCATCTGAAAAACTTTGAACTGTGCTTGTTAATCCAAGAGTAACTCAAACAGTCATTATTGACAGAACTTCAGACATCACATCCTGGGTGCCACAGAGGACCAGCAGAAACGTGAACTGGTTGCTTCTGTTGATGTCCTTCCATGTGTTCTGGTTTGTCCTGTCAGATCTGTTGGCAGAAAACTTTATTTAAAAAGCAGTCGTAACAGACGTCCTCTTTTTTCAATTATTGCCAGAAAGTTGGAGAGGTTGTATTTAGAACTTCTTTCAACGTTTCCCTCTTCAGGGTCTCCACAGCGAGTCATCCTCCTCCTCCATCTCTGTCCTCTGTCCTCACTCCAACTACCTCCATGTCCTCATCAGAGTATATGCAGGGTCTTGAAAGTTATTAAAAGTTGATAAATCAATTTTGGGAAAATTAAGGGTCTTGAAAAGTATTAAAAAGTCTTGAAAGCGATTTGATGAGGTATTATTATTTTTTTTTTGCTGTTCTAGCTTTAAATAATTTGACAGCAAAAAGTATGTATGACTAATATTTGTTTTCCTCGTCGCAGATGATTCGGAAACTGCATCGCACAAATTTAGAGTGTCAGGTTACAACAGCCTTTACGGCTAGGCCTATCTTGTGCGCATGCACGGCTGCTTTATCTCCAAGTTGAGTCTGTGTGTTTGAGTAAGTTGCCGCGAGACCGTGAGAACAATGGGTAAATGCAAGTTTTCTGACTCCTGGTTGGAGATGCCTGATTTTCAAGAATGGCTGAGGCCTGTCGCCGAGAATAACCGTGTTTATTTCTTATTCGCCATTGTTCAACCAAGTTACTTTAAAATAGCTACGAGTCTTGTTGTAACCTAAGCTATATTTTCTTAAACCTAGTCGTGGTTCAGTTTCTTCTTTTGAACTTTTTTCTTTCCACTGTATCTCAGTTCTGTTGTAGGTTTGAGATTCACAGATTTAATTGAAAACAACAGCAGTTTTGTAAATCAAAGATTTGTTGCTTAATAAAACAAAGTGACGATAAGGTCTTGAATTTATTTTGGAAGGTCTTTAAAAAGTCTTGAAAAGGTATTGAAATTAACTTCATTATTCCTGCATATACCCTTTAAACTACATCCATAAATCTCCTCTTTGTCTTTTTCCTGGCAGCTACATTTCTAACATCCTTCTACCAATATACCCACTGTCCCTCCTCTGGACATGTCCAAACCATCTCAGTCTGGCCTCCCTAACTTTATCTCCCAGTTGTTCAACATGTGCTGTACCTCTGATGATCTCATTCCTGATCTTATCCATCCTTGTCACTCCTAAGGAGAACCTCAACATCTTCATTTCTGCTACTTCCAGTTCTTTCTCCTGTCTTTTTGTCCATGTCTCTGTCTCCTAACCATACAAAACAGCTGGTCTCACCACTGTCTTGTAAACTTTTCCTTTGACCTTTGCTGACACCTTATTGTCACAAATCACTCCTGAAACTTTTCTCCATCCACTCCATCCTGCCTGGACTCTTCTTCACCTCTTTACCACAGTCCCCATTTTCCTGGCATCAGTCCATGGGGATTCCTGCCTGACCTCATCTGTTAGTCGGTCCATCACCAGAGCAAACAAGAAGGGGCTCAGAGCCGATCCTTGATGCACTCCCACCTCCACATTGAAGCTATCTGTCACTCCTACAGCACATCTCACCACTGTCCTGCTGTCTTCATACATGTCCTGTACCAGTCTAACATACTTTTCTGCCACTCCAGATTTCCTCATGCAACACCACACCTCCTCTCTTGGCACCTGTCATATGCTTTTTCTAAATCCACAAACACACAATGGAGTTCTTTCTGTCCCTCTCTGTACTTCTCCATCAACATCCTCAAAGCAAAGATGGTATCTGTGGTGCTCTTTCTTGGCATGAAACCATACTGCTGCTCACAGATAATCACTACTCATAAGTCTTGCTTCTACAACTCTCTCCCATATCTTCAGAACTCTGTTTTTAATTATTTAGAGTTGAAGCCTTGTTGAACAGAATGATATGAACTTCATTTATGTTGTGTAATAACTATTACACAGTGTTGTAGTACAGTGTACAGTGTTGTACATGTACACAGTGTTGTACAGTGTTGTACAGTGTTGTGCAGTGTTGTACAGTGTTGTACAGTGTTGTGCAGTGTTGTGCAGGCCACATCAGACTGTGAGCACTTTGAATAGTAGAAGTGAAAGTTGAACAGAGCGGGGTCACAGGGAGGCTGCATGCTGAGAAAGTCTGCTGTTCAAGGCGTGCTTTTATGAGATGCTTCAGGAAACTGAAGTGAGAGCTCACAGCTCGTCTTTGTACCATCTGATGTCATCCTTTTTGCTCATTCCCTCGTGTTGACGCTGCAGTCAGCAGCTTCTGTATGTGGCTCGTGGTTTTTCTTAGAATCTGCATCTGTCAAAAGCAGAACAAAATACCAAAACTCTGCCTCTCCCAGTTCATTTGATGTTTGCACGCTGCCCTGCAGTTGTTTCTAGAGCTCTGAATGGCTTTGCGTGTGTGTTTGACCTCTGACCTCTCAGCTCGTCGGAAACCGGTCTTCGTCCTGGTGTCAGTTGCTGCAAACGATCCCGATCTTTTGATTTGTTAAACAGCCATGTTTGTGTTGAGCTTTACGGCCAGACGTTTGTGAAGGCAGCATTTCTTTTCTGAAGCACGTAATGTTGCAAGTCCTATGAATTTTATTCAGCGTGAAATTAGTTTTTAATTAATCAAGTAATAGTTGTAAAAAAGGAAATAAGGTTTTTTTTTAACAGTTAAACTCAAGGCATAGGTTTGAGGAAAATAAAACCAGAAAATGTAGCTTTAAGTTTGGAGTAAAAAGTAAAACACCACAGTTGAAGCAATTTTAGTTTGTTTTTTGACTCGTCTCACGTTATAAAAACATATTAGGTACGATTGTAGTTTAGGTGTTAGCGATGCTGCGAGGAGTCGTAAGGACTTGTCGGTTTTTGTTAATGTTAGAACTGTTTCTTTAATAAAGAATAAAAACTCCCAACATTAATGTTTGTCCTTTTTGTTTCCTCCAGTCAGAAATTGGGTTTGGGAAGCTGGAGACCTACGTCAAGCTGGACAAACTCGGGGAGGTATGTGAGACTGATGCCCTCGTCTTCCACGTGCTGAAGCTCTCGCAGTGACTAATAAAACAAACTGAGTTGACCTGTAACCCCTGACAACCACATCGTGCTGCTCTGGTCCAGCTCCTGAAGCCTTGTTCATTCAATCAGTCGTTTGTATTTTCCTCTGGCTCTCCAGGGCACGTACGCTACCGTCTATAAGGGGAGGAGTAAGCTGACGGAAAACCTGGTGGCGCTGAAGGAGATCAGGCTCGAGCACGAGGAGGGGGCTCCGTGCACGGCTATCCGAGAAGGTAAGAAGGTTTAGAGCACGGAAGTAAAGCTGTTTAGTTAAAAGGCAGCGAAGAAAACGCTCAGGTGCTTCGGAGTTTCAGTGCAAAGCTCAGGTGAATCAGTCGAGGGTTCATCTGTACACAATGTTAAAGAATCACTTCTGATCTTTTGAAGTAAGGTTCAGTGGAAAGGTTATGAACAGCTAACGTCTTACCTGTTGCAGATAAGTTGATGAACAAGTAATCAGTCAGAGTCAGAGAATCTTTATTGTCATTCACACCACATGTGGTACTTGTGATGGAACGAGATTATGTACACAAGGTTCCAGTTACATCCAACAATAAAATGTAAAATAGAAACAGTAGTAACATCTATAGCCCCCACTATACTCCCGCGTAGGTCCGTCCACACGTACGTATGCGTTTACTGTACGCAGAGGGTTCAAACATCATACTCGAGTATCCACCCTGCAGCTGCAGCGCAGCTCTACGACAAGGAGCGTTTACCTACGGGACAAATTGAGGTCACTGATTGGTTATTTGCTGACACGCCTACTGAATTGGTTGACAGGTTGGAAGAAAAAAAAAAAACAAGCGCTTGCAGCCGCAGCGGTGTTCTGTGTTTATATGTTGTTAATAAAAAGTTCTAAAAAATAAAAACAGGAAGCGCTGGTCCTGCAGCCCACACATCAGACCAGCACACCAGGAAATCTGCAGAACCTCCCGCAGCCACGCTGGACCTGAGTTTCATTCACTTGTGACAAATTTGTTCATTTCTTATCATTTCAGTCATGGAGTCAACGGAGGAGGAAGCGATCATTGACTTTTGGCAAAAACAAAACAAAAGAAAAGGCCAGATCAAAGATGAAGAAGGAGAATTTAATACGTTTGTGTTGCATACAAAACAGTCCGGCGCCGGGCACTTTATTGTGCGACACTGCGTTTGCGTACGCAGTCGTAAAATTTGAGCTTTGCGTGTACATGCCCTGCGGGGATACGCTTGTACCTCTGCGTATGGACGTACGCAGGAGTATACTGGGGGCTTAAAGCGTCACTGACATGATTTTTTTACTATGCATAAAATTGCTCAAAATATATATCTTTTATCATTCAACTATGTTTGTTTTTGCAAACAAAATGATAAATCAGTTTAATTTAGATTTTAAAGTGATTTTAAACTTCGCGCCGTGTTTATTCATGGGAAATCCGATTACACGCGAATGCAACATCTGTGACGTAGTATTAGGCTTGTCAGTCTGTGTCTGTCTGCAGATCGCCTATTTATTTATTTTTACTTGAAAAATGCCGTTACGTTGTGTTGCATTTGGATGTTCTAATATCATCAGTGAACAAGTGAGCCTTTTCACTTTCCTAAAAGATGAAATACTTTGTCAAGAATGCATCAAAGCTGCACCCCTCGGACCCCCCTCACCTGAAGGTAAGTCTCATACGGCTGCAGACCTAAATTAGATCCTGTTGTTTCTTGTTCCATCACCCAAACTATTTTCTGCTTCCCAAAATGAAGACAAATAGCTCAAATCTTCACTTAGATTGACAAATTTGTCGGGTTTTAAATTGTCCGCTATTAAAGAGACCAGAGCCCTCTGCCCGATTTTACGTCACAGATGTTGCATTCGCGTGTAATCGGATTTCCCGTGAATAAACACGGCGCAAAGTTTAAAATCACTTTTAAAGAAAAATTTAAATGATTTATCATTTTGCTTGCAAAGACGAACATAGTTGAATGATAAAGGATATACATAGTTAAAAAAATCTTGTCACACACACTTTAAGATATGAACTAAGAAAAACCTCAACTAAAAATACACTAGGCACTAATAGCATAAAACATCACTTCAAACAGCAGCATGAACATGAGTGTATGAGCAGACGGGCACAAATGAACACAGCAACATGAACAGATCAGCATGATGTGATATTTCACAGTGATTATTCTGGTTATTTATTCATGAGTCTAACAGCCTCAGGGTAGAAGCTGTTCCTCAGTCTAGTGGTTCTACATTTAATGCTCCTCAACCTCCGTCCTGAGGGGAGTGGGGCAAAGAGTGAGTGTGCTGGGTGAGTGAGGTCTTTCATGATGCAGGTGGCTCTTTTCCTGCATCTGGAGGTGTAAATGTCTGTGATGGTGGGGAGACTGACTCCAACAGACTTCTGTGCAGCCTTCACCACTCTCTGCAGAGCTTTTCTTTCTGCAACTGTGCAGCCTCCATGCCACACGTTGATGCTGGAGCACAGGACGCTCTCCACTGCACACCTGTAGAAGGAGGTGAGAACTGGGCTGCTCAGACCAGCACGTCTCAGCCGTCTGAGGAAGTAGAGTCTCTGATGACCTTTCTTGATCAGGCTGGTGGTGTTGTTGCTCCAGCTGAGGTTATCATTCATGTGTACACCCAAGTATTTGTAGCTGGAGACCACTTCCACTGCAGATCCACCTATGTTCAGTGGGGTGTGTTTGTTCCTTCTGAAGTCCACAATCATCTCCTTTGTCTTCTTCACATTCATGTGAAGATTATTCTCTTTGCACCAGCTCTCCAGATGTTCCACCTCCTGTCTGTAGCTGGACTCATCATTGTTTGTGATGCATCCCACCACAGCTGTATCATCTGCAAACTTAACAATATGACAGCCTGGATGTGTGGCTGTACAATCATATGTGAGCAGAGTGAACAGAAGAGGGCTCAGCACACATCCTTGAGGAGAGCCAGTGCTGAGGGTTATGGTGGAGGAGGAGAAGTTGTGGATCTTCACGGACTGTGGTCTGTTTGTTAAGAAGTCTAGACCCAGTTACAAATGGAGGGGCTTAGTCCAAGTGTGGATAGTTTGTCTATCAGAGTTTGGGGGATCATGGTGTTGAAGGCAGATGTGAAGTCCACAAAGAGCACGCACGTAGGAGTCCTTCTGATCCAGGTGGGTGAGAGCAGTGTGGACCACAGAAGAGATGACGTCCTCTGTTGATCGGTTCTCACAGTATGTGTACTGATGAGGGTCCTCGTTGATGTTGATGGATGTTTTGATGTGGGTCATGACCAGTTTTTCAAGTATTTGGCAACTGTCAGTGAGGGCTACTGGCTGATAGTCATTCAGACCAGTCACTGTAGAGCTCTTTGGGACTGGGATGATGGTGGCGGTTGTCAGGCAGATGGGAACTGTCTCCAGGGCAAGTGAGGTGTTAAAGATGTCAGCCAGCACATTGCAGAGCTGATTGGCACATTCTTTTAACACTTTCCCGTGGATGTTGTCTGGGCCGGTTGCTTTGTGAGGGTTGATCCTCCTGAAAGTACTCCTTACTTCTGCTGAGGTCACGTTGAGATGCTCTTCATCTGGTGCTGGGTGCTCTGTTTGGGTCTTCAAAGCGTGTGTAGAACTTGTTGAGGGCATCAGGCAGAGATGGGTCTTGGGGCATTGTTCGCTCCTGCCTTTATAATCTGTTATGCATTTAATGTCCCTCCACATGCTCTGTGGGTCTTTTCAGGTGAACTGACCCTCGATCCTCTGTGCATATGTAGCCTTGACCCTCTTAATGTCTTACCTGCTGCAGATAAGCTTATGAACAAGTAATGTCTTACCTGTTGCAGATCGCCCTTTGAGCAGCCTCACTTAGGAGGAATAATTAAATTCTGACTGAATTAACAAGTTGACAGCAGAACTCTATAAAGTGAAGACCAGCGTTACGTTCACGAGTGTTACACTGAGATCATCTTGTGTTGAGAAAACAGGAAGTCGTTGCTGTTTGGGTCAAACCTTGAAAATATTGTTATGCACTGTTGTGATATGTCACACTGGAGTACATGTTCTGAATGACTCTCAGCTACTACCACACCTAACTGTATCTCTCTCTCTTTAAAACTGACTGAATTATGTTCACTTTTGTGTTTTAACGTCAGTTGGCTGTGGCAGCCATCTTGAGTTGGGTTGACTCCAACTTTTTATCAGTTGTTGTTCATCCAAAGATTATTTTCTGAAAATTTCATTACAACTGGTCCAGTGGTTCATGAAATATTTTGCTAACAAGCAAACACAGATGAACTGTATATGAAAGGCAGCGGGTGGTAGTCTGAGCGAGCTTCATCGCCTCCTTTAAGATCATATGACACTGACAGTAAAAGCTGCAAGTTGTGTTTTATTTGTTCAGGATGGGTGAACCAGTTTTTAATGTTTGTCGTGTTTTGTTGCTTCTAGTGTCTTTACTGAAGGACCTGAAGCACGCCAACATCGTGACGCTGCACGACATCGTCCACACGGAGAAGTCGCTCACACTGGTGTTTGAATACCTGGTGAGGCTGGATGCACTGCACTCACCTTGGTCCTGCTCTTCTCTTCAGGGCTGCAAACATTTATGCATTTCACATTATTGTTATTATTCATGACCTTCTGCACCGGAGTGGTTGTTGTCAAACGTTGCAGCGTCTGTTTGTCTCTAATAACCTTTTTTTTTCTAGGACAAAGACCTTAAGCAGTACATGGACGACTGCGGGAACATCCTGAGCATGCACAATGTCAAGGTGAGCCTTCACAGCCAGCCTGCATCTGTCAGGACTTCTTGGCTGCTGAGACTGGTTCCAGCACTGTGTGCGCCCCCTGGTGGTGAATCATCATATCAGCCACATTCTTTTACCCCAAGTCATTTTTTTGTGTGCAGTCTTTTTGAAGAAATTCAGTAAAGTTATTTAGATTGTTGAGATGCTCTGCCTTAATTTAAATCTTTTTGCTTTTAGATATTTTTGTTCCAGATCCTGCGAGGCTTGGCCTACTGTCACAGACGGAAAGTCCTCCACAGAGACCTGAAGCCCCAGAACCTGCTCATCAACGACAGAGGGGAACTCAAACTGGCTGACTTTGGTAAAAAAATAATAAAAATAATAATATATTTTTTAAATGTATGCTTTAAATGATAGTCTGGTCAGTGTTGAAGTGACAGTTATCAATTCGTTGTCAGTGGTGACATCAGTCTCAGAACATAAAAGTATAAAGAAAAGGATTTTGATATTTATTTACATTTTTGTTTACAAATCAACATTTATTTGGAAAATACATATTTTACTAACACTGCCTGATAATTAGACAGTTTTAGGCTGAACACCTTTAAGTCCTATGATCATGTTTGTTGGATCTTCCTGATCATTTCTCCACGTTTCTGCCCCCCAGGCCTGGCGAGGGCCAAGTCCGTGCCGACTAAAACCTACTCTAACGAGGTGGTAACGCTTTGGTACCGACCTCCCGATGTGCTGCTGGGCTCCTCGGAGTACTCCACACCGATAGACATGTGGTGAGTGGGCCTCACTCTGCTGGGGGGGGGTAACTGTTACCAGCCTATGATCACAATCTTTGACTTGTCTTATGTTTACACTGTGGAGGCACCAGATAAAATGATCAAACACAGATCCCATTATTTGAACACATGACAGGTTAGTTGGTCCAAGCATCGCTTCATGACGTTTCCCCCCTCCTGTGTGATTCTCTCAGGGGTGTTGGCTGTATATTCTTTGAGATGGCTGCTGGCAGGCCCCTGTTCCCCGGTTCCACAGTGGAGGACGAGCTGCACCTCATCTTCAGGTTGTTAGGTCAGTGCTGCCCCCTGCTGGTGGACAGTAACCTTTTTAATAGAAGCCTGGCATGTCGGCCCCCCTCCTCTTCACCCTGTGAAAAGCCCCTGCAGCTGACGCGACGAAGCCTGATTCTAAAAGAGTCCCCTGAATGTCTCCCCACAGGCACTCCCACAGAAGACAGCTGGCCTGGAATCTCCTCCATCGACGAGTTCAAGTCCTACAAGTTCCCCAAGTACAAAGCCCAGCCTCTGATTAACCACGCGCCCAGGTGAGACTGGACACCTGTGATGGTTTTTACACAAGCGATCACGCTCTTCTACGTTAACACGACCCGCTCGCCTTTCTTGATAGTTCACTAATCACTGGAGAAGAGAGCGAGCAAATGTTCCCCCTGAGAGCCAGGTATAGAAACCAAGAGCTCGTGTGTTCAGCTTGTAGACATTAGAGCTGTTTAGTTAGGAGTGTGCGCTCTCTGTCACTTCCTGTAAGGAAATCCTGTGGAACAGTTGACTACGTTTGGCTCGGTTTCCTTCCTTACACCCGCCAGCATCAGTGAGTCACCCCCACCTTACTGACCCCCCTCTCCCTCCTCCTCGCAGGCTGGACAACGATGGAATCCCACTGCTCGCCTCCTTCCTCAAAGTGAGTTTTCCTAACGACATGGCTGCGTTCTTTAAGCCCGTGCCGTCGTGCACTTCCTGGACCATTCATAATGAATCTGTAACAGCTGTGTTGCTTCCATTTGTCCTCGTTTTCAGTACGAGTCCAAAAAGAGGATTTCTGCTGATGAAGCGATGAGGCATCCGTACTTCAGGAGCCTGGGGCCACGTGTGCAAACGCTGCCAGAGAGTGAGTAATCACTTAGTGATGCTGTGGTGCAGCTCGACCCGGAGCTTCTCCAGAGAGGACCCCGTCCCGCCTCTCGTGCTCCTCCTCCAGGCGACTCCTGTTAAACTCACTCGTCGTTTACTTTCAGACATGTCCATATTCACACTGAAGGAGATACAGATGCAGAAAGACCCCGGCTACCGGAACTCCTCGCACCCAGAATCAGGTGAGGGCTGATGGGGGAAGAAGGAGAACGTGATGGGATATGAAAGGCCACGCGCAGCGGGGGAGGTGAAGTCTGTTGTTTGTGCTGGTTTGGAGTAGAAACACTGCACGTTGTTCAACTGGTGAAGCTAAAACTGCTGAACACATTAACAAGGTGCAGTTCTTGAAGTGATGCTCGTTTCCCACCGCCTTGCATGCCAACGTTTCAGAGACGTCATGGAGTCAGTGCTTGTGATGGGGATGACTCTCAGCTACCACCACGACACATTTTAGCTCAGTATCTGTAAAACTAACACAACTGTACTTGTAAAATAAAACGACTGAAGAGCCCTACACATCAACCTGTGGGGTCGTACTTCCTGTGATGGTTCCATCAGAGCTGCAGGTCCAGGTGTAGGTCCAGTATGTAGACTTGAGTCATGTTTTATACATATTTTATACATATAGATCACAAACATGTGAACTTGAGTCATGTTTTATACATATTCTATACATATAGATAACATATAGATCACAAACATGTGGACTTGAGTCATGTTTTATACATATTCTATACATATTCTATACATATAGATCACAAACATGTGGACTTGAGTCATGTTTTATACATATTCTATACATATAGATAACATATAGATCACAAACATGTGGACTTGAGTCATGTTTTATACATATTCTATACATATAGATAACATATAGATCACAAACATGTGAACTTGAGTCATGTTTTATACATATTCTATACATATAGATAACATATAGATCACAAACATGTGGACTTGAGTCATGTTTTATACATATTCTATACATATAGATAACATATAGATCACAAACATGTGAACTTGAGTCATGTTTTATACATATTCTATACATATAGATAACATATAGATCACAAACATGTGGACTTGAGTCATGTTTTATACATATTCTATACATATAGATCACAAACATGTGAACTTGAGTCATGTTTTATACATATTCTATACATATAGATAACATATAGATCACAAACATGTGGACTTGAGTCATGTTTTATACATATTCTATACATATAGATAACATATAGATCACAAACATGTGGACTTGAGTCATGTTTTATACATATTCTATACATATAGATCACAAACATGTGAACTTGAGTCATGTTTTATACATATTCTATACATATAGATCACAAACATGTGAACTTGAGTCATGTTTTATACATATTCTATACATATAGATCACATATAGATCACAAACATGTGGACTTGAGTCATGTTTTATACATATTCTATACATATTCTATACATATAGATCACAAACATGTGGACTTGAGTCATGTTTTATACATATTCTATACATATTCTATACATATAGATCACAAACATGTGGACTTGAGTCATGTTTTATACATATTCTATACATATAGATAACATATAGATCACAAATATGTGAACTTGAGTCATGTTTTATACATATTCTATACATATAGATAACATATAGATCACAAACATGTGGACTTGAGTCATGTTTTATACATATTCTATACATATTCTATACATATAGATCACAAACATGTGGACTTGAGTCATGTTTTATAGGACAATAGTTGAAACGTGTATTTCTCTGTTTTGACCCAGGCAACGGGAAGAGCAGAAGACAAAGCATGCTGTTTTAAAACTTCTGGACTTTTTTTATGGGAAGGATCTCCACGCGATGGGTCAGTGCTCAGAGATGGATGTCAGGGTTGAACATTGTCACCATCGCTCCTCCTCCTCCTCCACGGCCAGCTCCTGGGGGAGACGCGTCCGCAGCACGGCCCTCCCTCACCTCCGCCCGGGTCCGGTTTGTGAACCCGGCTCCAATAAGAGACGTTTATATTCTGTACATCTATATTTATTGAGAGAAACATTTGCTGCTAAATCCAACTACTGTCTAGACTTCTAACGGGCTCCGTCACTTTAATGAATAAACGCCATTTGTATAGATTTTTATTTTTCCTTTTAATATTTACCTCCACTTCGATGCTCCTCGGTGTGCGCGGCTCGCAGGCGGAGGGATTGTTCTGTAGCGGTTCGGTGTGTGATGTCTGTTGCCACGGTGCTGCACTCAGCGGCGCAGATGGTTTGTGACCATGTGTTCTCGAGGGTCGAGACGTAAAAACCAGATCGTTGGTTCACGTTTCATCTGGAGGAATAGGACTTGTCTGCTTTGGATGCTGGCGTTTTGTTCCAGGAGCCACGACTCACAAGCAGCAGAGGAAAGTGTAACGTAGACTTAGCACTAGGAGCATCACTGGAAGAAGTTCTCAATATTAACACCTCCTCGTTACCTGTGAGACGCAGTCTCTAATAATCCAGGTGTGTAATAATCCAGGTGTGCAATGTGAGTTCACAGTTGGATCTGCATTGCTGCCTTCGTGTTTTGCTGATATTTCTCCAGTCTGCTGTTCCCGTTACAGTCAAGTGAACGTCCTCCGTCGTGCTGCCTGCTCTGCAGCGTGAAGCTCCAGTCCTGCCCCGCTGAGCCGGATCACTTTATTTAACAGTGTTATGTTTTTTGTATAATTCTTTGTGAATAATTCTTCTGGGTGCAGGATTTTTGTTGCAAACGCCCCTCTCATCTTTTGTGTCCCCCACCCCACCCCCATACAGAGTAAAGACAATAAATTCAAAAAGTTTGAACCAAAACTGCAGTTTGTCTTTAATATAAAATAGTTTTTGCTCCCACCGTGCAAAATGTTTGCATGAGACTCTGTGTTCGAGCATTCAATGCTTTCTTTATTAAAAATGGCAATTTTTTTTTTTACAATACAAATACAAAAACTCATACAGGATACATACTGTATGCCAAGTCCAGTATAAAAAAGTAGATAAGAGAAAACAGGTTTTTAATTGATTTGAAATCTCGTCTTCATTTAAAGTAATAAAGTAAAAAATAGCACAATAAGGCACAGCTGGTACTATCTGTGAAGCATAGTGCACACTACAGTACATACAAACCACGTTGGCGACGAGTCCTGTCACGCTGTGATTACCTTTAAAAACACAACTTTACAAGAATAAAATGAGAAAGCTCTGCATAGAGTCAGGCACGTTAAAACAATTCAGGTTTGTGTTAGGTGGGCTCCTGTGAAGCGGATATGAACAGGCAACATCTTACCTGTTGCAGATGGCTCTGGGTGACCTCAGTTTGAAGAAAGTTAATTTCTGACTGAAGGGATGAGCTAATGGCTAGTCAGAGCAGGGTCGAGACCAAAGTGAATCACTTCTTAAAACTTCAACCCCAAAAAGGAGCAGAACATGCCCTTTTCATTTTGTCAAACTGTACATTACATTGAACTAGGGCTGGGTCATATATCGTTCACAATAATACCAGTAAAACAAAGCTTGCCCGGGCAAAAAAAAGATATATGCTAATTTCATGACGTAATACTTCAGGGCGCCCCGCCCCCTTAACAACCGAACGCACTGAACGACCAAACCGAACTGCTCACCCCCCTCCACCTGTCGGTACTGGTGTAATGCTAATTAGTTGCGTGCGAGCTAGCTAAAATGCTAAAAACAAACAACGCGCGTCTCAGCTTCTCTCCACCCCGCTCTAAACTGCCGGTACAAACACGTAGCTCAACTTGAGTTCCACAGTCGGTCCACGGACCAAGAGACAGGTGATCAGAGACAGATCAGTCAGAGAAATGAATCATTCCTGCATGAACAGATGAAGCTGAAACACCAACAAGCTTCAGGGTCAGCTGATCACCTTGTTACAAGTTCTGGAAGTTATAGCTCATTTAAAGACATATATTTTGTTGTAGGTTTCATTAATGCTCAACAGATCTTAAGCTTCATTTTATTTAGTTGTTTTGGGGAACTACACCTGCACTTTAGTTTTTGTGGTGTTTTTTGTTGATCTATATTTTGGGCTGACTCAATCTAATTAACAGAAGGATCATTTTTATACTTGGAGACTGAATACTTTACTAAAAGTAATTTCAGTGAAATTACCCCTTGTTTTTAAAAAAATTATATAATACTGCAAAGCAACATGTTAAGTTAATATTGTCAAATAAATAACTTTGATTTGTTTTGTTTTTTGTTATATCACGAAATTTATCGTTATCGTCAGAATGCTTTGAAATTTCACGATATAATATTTGAGCTATATCGCCCACCCCTACATTGAACCGTGGTTATTTGTAAGACGGCGATAGCAGCAGCTAGCTAGCTGTAGCACTTCCTGCCTGGGACATTTGAGGAGCTCCAGAATACTCATGTAAAGAGAACATGACACCAATGTAAGGCCTCGTAAAACTGTGTTTTAAACTGGAGTCATTTTAGGACCGGAGCAACCCACTGTGGCCCTGCTCTGACTAGTCGTTAGCTCGTCAGTGGGGTCAGAGGTCAACTCTGCCCATCAGGTGACGGTGAACCCTTTTAACCTTGCAGCCGTGGCGTCTTGTTTCCACTACGACATGAGCTGCTGAGGTTTTTGTAGCTGGTCAGAGCAGCTGCACACGAGAGAGCCTTTCAGAAAACAGACGCTGCCTCGGAGCGTTCTGAACTCCCTCGTGGAGCTGGACACGTCCTGCGCAGACGTGAGCGTCTCAAACAAACAAGACGCTGTTAAACACGTCGGACGTCTCCCTCGTTTCAGAACACGATGAATCAACTCCGTTTGGCTCTTCGTGGTTAACGTTTTGTTTTCTAGCTGAACGCTGAGTGTGTGTGTCGGCGTCCATCTTGGACCTCAGCAGACGGTTAAAGCTGGGGTATGTAAGATTGTAATGTAGTCTGTAACTTTTCAAACAATATATATTTTAACATATTTCTTCACTCTGTCACTAGATTGATGTTAGAGAGGTAATCTCTGAAAAAACTAAAAAAATATATTGTCCCCTTGCTTCTCCAGGTGGTAAATAAGCATTTCTAAAAAGAAAAAGTGACCCGCCATTTTCCAGCCAATAAAAACAAAGTTTGTAACCAGCCAATAAAAACCGAGCTTGAATTTGAATCAGCCAATAAAAACAGAGCTTGAATTCAAATTTCAACAGACCACAAGGGGGCAGAGCCATATATGGCTCTGAGGGGGAGGGATCAGAATGCTTTGCTTGTTGAAATTTTTTCTAAGTGCTGATGTTCTACAGAAACTGCAGACTGAACCTTTAAAGATTATGAAGGTTGCGTCACAGCAGGTTAGTCGCAGAAAGCATGAACGCACACGCTTCAGGTCCTGGTTCGACGGGTTCTGAAGGTGCCGGCAGAGGAAGCTGCTCTAAACATCTGGAGGGACTGGGTGCTCCAGGTGTTTGTCTTTTAGTCCAGTTCCAGAGTGAACCTTGACGTGTCACCCTTGTGTTTTTATGTCGACAGACAAAGACTGTCTTTTGGTAATGATGATGTCATAGCCTCACCTTAACTGACTGGAAGTCTTGTGTTTACATTTTGCACCAACGTGCACGCTTCATGCACATGCTCCACACCTTGTTCCCTGTTTTGGTGGTTTCACAGCACCACAGTTGGCCTGGTTACTACCGTACAGTGTTTTGGTTGTTTTCTAGTTTTAAGAGGACGTTTTTAGAAACGATGGACAAACTGCACTTCCCTGTGAACTGGACCTTAAAGTTCCAGGTAGGTTCAAACCAGGTGATCCGTTTGGCCCTGGTACCTGCACTGAAAACAGAAGAGGTAAAGACTCCAAACCGAGGTCACTCAAATAGTCTACAGCAGGTAAGACAGTCATAGTTTGAACCTTTCAGTAGAACCCTGCTTTAAAAATAGTTGACCTTTGACTTTAAGCTTTACAGCGAGAACACACGAGCCGGTTGTGGAGTGTGCTGTTGTCACAGACGCCTGTGTGGCTTTTTACCAAGTGCTGTGAACCTGGAGCAACTTGAGTGCAACAAAAAAAAGAAAGAGGTAAAGTCTTTTGATTCAACAAGGTGAGCACGGCTGAACATCATCATCATCATGATGATGATGATGATGATGATGATGATGATGATGATGATGATGATGATGATGATGATGATGATGAGAAACTTTCAGCTGGAGATCCTTTAGGTGTTCCCACAGATCCTGAATCAAGATTTGTGGGTGGTGGGAGACAGGAGCAGAGGGGAGGGTGCTCCTTCCAGGTTTGGGAGGGGGACAGGCATGTGTCCGTTGATTAGGCTGGGGAACTGTGGAGGGAGAGAGGGAGAGAGAGGGAGAGGGGTGAGGAACTGCAGCATTGTCACTGCTTCAACTTCCTGTTTTTAATTCATTGTGTCTCTTCCTTCCTGCTCATCTAAACCTACAACTCTACAGCAGCAGTGTGTGTGTGTGTGTGCTCAAAGGACCTGCAGCAGTGTGTGTGTGCTCAAAGGACCTGCAGCAGTGTGTGTGTGTGTGTGTGTGTGTGTGTGTGTGTGCTCAAAGGACCTGCAGCAGTGTGTGTGTGCTCAAAGGACCTGCAGCAGTGTGTGTGTGTGTGTGTGTGTTTCATAAATGAGGAGCAGCTCTGAAACCAGTCCACCCAGTTCGGAGCGGCTCCCCTGGGCTGGAACAGGAAGTATTCACAGGATTTCCTCTCCCTCTCAGTGAAACAGGACACCTCTGCAGGACCTGCACACAAAGTCCTGACTTGTTTCCAACCGTCGCTGTCTGCTGCGTTGCAGATAACACAAACGTCACGTTTACGTTGTTGTTGTTTTAAAGGAAACTTTTACCTTAAAATCCTGCGAGGACAGAACTGTGTCTGAAGTTCTGGATACATGAATTTAGCTCTTTATCTTATTTTTTACCTTTAAATGTTAAAAAACAGGCGAGCTGTGTGTCAGAGGGAGGGTTTTTACAGCAGCGCACGTTTTACCAGCACGGCCTCACAACTTCCTCCTCTGCTTCAAAGCACTTCCAGTAAACAATGAACCCTTGAACGCACCGTCTGTTCCTGTCTGCTTCTGTGAGTTTCTCTCTCCTGCTTTGTGTCACACCTGCACGAGCTTCTTACCTGGAAGAGGGAGGCGTGGCCCTGCAGCCGGGCGGGGCTGATGGGGGCGACGGGGCTCAGGCTGCTCCAGAAGTGGATGCCCGACAGCAGCGGACTGTGAGCCAGCAGCAAACCAGAGGGAGTCTGTGAGGGGGGAGACGTCCAGAGAGGGGGGGTGAAGTCATTGAACATGTTTCTATTTGAACAAGTGGTGTGAGCAGCGTTGCTCGCAGCAGTTTGTTAATGCACAACATGCTGAAATAGTAAATAATGTGTATTAGAGTTTGGAAAAACAAAGTGAAGGAGCAGGAAGGAAGTCTGGTTTCTCCTGCAGAATACAGGGGTGATGAGAGGAGGAGGGAGGGGGGGAGGCATAAGTGGGCATTGATCCTCACGCATTTGAAACACAAGCTAGAGAGAAAACATATGAAATCAATTTCTTGCTCTCTCCCCCTCCCCCTTTACTTTCCCCCGTGTCACCTCGGTGCAACGAGGCAGAGCTGCTGTGGAGGGACTGGCCCCGCTCCCATTATTAATGGAGTTATTGGAGCATATGGCATCACTTAAGAGACCCCCCCCCTCCCCCCACAGGCCGGACTTACTGAAGATTCCTATAAGCTGCTCGTTTTCCTCTGATGTGAGTTTCTCATAAAAAGCAGAGTGAATCAGAGCTGTTAACGCCTTTCACGACGTGTGTGTGTGTGTGTGTGTGTGTGTGTGTGTGTGTGTGTGACCCACACTGGGGTGTGGCGGTCGTTTCGTTCCAACAACTCCAAAACGCTCGTGATTAATTAAAGCAGCAGCCTTCTGCCAACACATGCACTAAACGTGAAGGACTGAGCCGTTTTAGTCAAACCTGCAAAGTAACGTGATGTGACCTCGTTCTGGCAACACGTCAGAGTAAGGGTTGGGAACGACTCTCAGCTACTACCACATCTAATTTTACACACCGTCTGTTTGACTGAGCTGTAGCCATTTTTGAGTTAGCTACGGATGAGCTGTGGCAGCCATCTTGAATTGTGCCGACTGCAAAAATTTCATAAAATTCATTCAGCGGTTCATTTATCCCCTAACAGACGAATCAAAACAGATGCAGGTAGGGATGCACGGTATTATCGGCATGGTATCATATCAGCCGATATTAACGATAATATCGTACATGCCATCAAAATAATTCAGATCTAAAAGGCACTGTTTTTTATATTTATATATTATATATTTATATAATGTTGCATAATTTTCAGTCCCCTTTTGGGTATCTACATTTGGTAGCAGGACAAAGTGACAAAGACCAGGCAGAATAATGTATTTTAATCCCACAGCAGATAAATCTATGTAAGCAGGTCCAGGGTAAAAAATATTGGTATTGGTTATCAGCCAAATAAGTTTTAACATATTGGCATATCGGATATGGACAAAAATTCCAATATTATGCATCCCTAGATTTCATTTTTCTTCATTTACCCTTTATTTATCCAGGTAGTCGGGGGCGGCTGTGGTGTAGTGGTAATGGCAGTCGACCCCTGATCGGAAGGTTGGAGGTTCGAATCCCGCATCCGCCCACCATGTGTCGTTGTGTCCCTGGGCAAGACACTTAACCCCGAGTTGCTCCCGGTAGGTCTGGATGGCGCCTTGCAAGGCAGGCTACCACTACCGGTGTATGAATGTCTGAATGAATGGGTGGATGGCTGGTATTGTAAAGCGCTTTGGGGCTCCTCACAGGGGGCTGGAAAGCGCTATATGAATAAGCTCCATTTACCATAGTCTCATTGAGCCATGAGAACTCATTTTCAAGAGAGACATGTTAGGGAGCAGATGGTGGGGGTTAAGGGCCTTGCTCAGGGGCCCAGAGTGGGGTGAATGAGGGTGGAGGCAGGTGTGGGTGTTTCACATTTTTTGATGTTGTCAGTACCGGGGCTTGAACCGGCGATCTTCCGATCACAGGCCCACCGTCCCTAACCACTGCGCCACCACTCCCCAAATATCGTGCATCCCCAGATGCAGACAATCATCACTTATTGAGGGCAAAAGTCTATTAAGTCATAATAAAAGTTGAAGATGTATAAACATCCTTACGAGATAAGAATAGTTTAATGTTTTTAAACCTGCTGTGAGTTTTGAGTCAATACTTTCATTAAAGTGCACTTGTTCCAGTTTCTGATTTAAGTGCTTGTGGCTTCTCCCTGGGAGCTTTGAAGACGACAGAACGTCCACCTGAAGCCGCTCACACGGGACTGAACGATTGTCTTTCTGAGACACGGTTCTTATCAGGACTGTGTACTTTGTTGTGTCCGACAGAACCAGTTCGTGTTCAGTTACTGATGTCTGCCAAGGTGTGGAAACATGTTGTGACGAGTTAGAGCTGAAGTCAGTTTCACAGCAAGGTTCAACACATAAAATATTAAACACTTAACGTTTGTAGATTACAAAAACGTAAAGGCTTAGCGATCTTCAAAGGAACGCATATCGCCCGCTGTGAGCTGGCATGCTCCGAGTGTGAGTCGTGAACCACTCTCAGCTACTACCACCGCCTGTAGAACTGTTGTTAATGTGGATTAGCTGCAGTGACCTTACTGAACTGGACTGTGTCCACCTGTGAGTGGTCTTAATGTTGTGGCTGATTGTGTAACGTCAGCATGGAGAGCCCCTTCAGGAACTGCACGAGCGAGTCAACAGTTCCCGAAGCTCTTCACCATGTGACTCATGTCTGGAAATCAGGAAGCGCTGTCATGTTTTGATTTCTTCTTCATGTGTGAGCTTCCTGCAGGAGGTGTTGACAGATGCTGGGCCTCAGGTGAGCGTCTCACCTGTGTGGTGAAGGAGGCGGGGCTCAGGTAAGCGTCTCACCTGTGTGGTGAAGAAGGCGGGGGTCAGGGAGCCGGAGGGCAGCGCCGGGCTGTTGAGGGCGATGGAGCCGATGTCGCTCCCTGAGAGCAGCAGGGACGGAGGGATCTCCAGAGCTTTGGGCTTTTTGCTCTTAGGGGGGAGTCCGTCTCCGTGGTTACGGCTACTGTTAGTGCTCCTCTTGTCGGGGAGGTGCAGGGCTCGCTCCCTGTGGCCTGAGGACAGGTTGAGAGGCTGAGCGCTCTGGTCAGAGTCCAGCCCGTCCTCGTCCCCTTCCTGCGCAGGGCTCCAGCTTCGGCCAGGCTGGCTGTTGGGGGGGGACGGGGACTGGGAGAGAGACGGGGGGTTCGCTGGCCTGGAGGAGGCGTAGGAGTCAGATTTGGCGGAGGGAGGCGGGCTCCTCTCGATGGCGTTGGTGCCGAAGCGGATGACGGAGCGCGGCTCGTCGTGGCGCTCTCGCAGGGCGCGCAGCAGCTCCGGCTGGTTGTGGAAGGAGTTGATGCTGAAGGACGAGTAGAGGCTGGAGTGCAGGTAGTCCCTTCGACACGGCTGCACCCCCATGGCTGCCAGGCTCCTCTCTGCCTCCTCCTCACTCTCCTCCTCCTCCTCCTCTTCTATGTCCAGCTCAGGAGCCTCTCCTTCCTGGGGGGGGAACCTTCCAGAAGACAGGCCCATCTCCACCGCCTGCGGGTCCATTTTAAGGATCTCGGGGAAGGACACGAACTTATAGACAAACTTCTGGCCAATCACCTTCTTGATGATGTTCTGCAAAACAAACAAACAAACAAACAAACGATGAACAAAGACAACCAGGAACAAAAGACACGTTAAAGTCTCTTCAGGGTCACCATGGTAACCATACGCCTGTGTCTCTTACTCCTTGACTGCTAAGTTAATG